>JARUPZ010000015.1:3917141-3979641 GCA_031213475.1 Nereocystis luetkeana
TCCCCCCGTCCCATGTTGGAACTCCTTGCACTCCCCCTTCCTCTTCCCCTTCCTGTTCCTCACTCCCATCCGCTCCCTCTCCCCCTTCCCCTTCGCTCTCCTCCCCTCCCCTCCCCTCCCTTCTTATGTTGGAACTCCTTCCTATTCCTCTGTTTCTTCCCCTCGCCCTTCATCTTCCCCTTCCGCGTCTCGCCCCCCCCCTTCCCCCTCCCTTCTCGCCCCTCCTCCCATGATGGAACTCTTTAGCTATACAACGAGCAGCGCACGGGCATGTTCTACGAGGACGAGCAGGCGCCGCGAGAGACGCCCTACCTGTCCGATGAGATAATCGAAGGAGAAGTCGTCAAGAGAAAAGGTACCTGCATATTATTACGGGGGACCACAGTAAATAGGACCAAACATTGTTGGCAAAAATAGGGAAATATATAGTTTTTTTGTGTATACCGTAGGTCCTGTTTACTATGGTCCCTCTTAATACGTATTGCAGGAGTCAGGCAGGAACGGGGCAGAGGAGGGAGGGGGCTAGGCGAGGGGGCTAGGCGAGGGGGGGGGGGGGGGGGAGGGAGAGAGGGAGAACGGCGGAAGAAGAAAGGGAGAGGAGGTCTTGCCTCCCCCCAGTTCTCCCAATGATAGTCCGCTTCGTGGGTCCACTTCGTAGGTGGGCATACAGAATCAACGCCCGCCGGTGCGCACGGTAGGATTTTTTGTGTGTAGCTGGTAGCTTGTAAATCGTAGGTAAAAGGTTGCCTGCGAAAAACTTCCACTGCCGGTCGGCGTTTGACGTTTTCGTTTTTCAAGTCTACGGTCACGTGTGCCACGCCTCGACAAGCGTTGGGGGTGAACGCTGTAGCCCCAGTGTACGACAAAAGATGAAGCTGCTGCTGCATGTGTTTCGTTGCAAAGGTCTCCCCCCCCCCTCCTTCCCTCCCTGCCACCCTGCCACCTCCCCGTGCCATCCTTCCTTCCCTCCCTCCAACCCTGCCTCCCGCCGTCCCTCCCTCCCTCTGTCCCCCCCCCCCCCCCCTCCCGCGCGCTTCCCGGCCATCCGTACCCAGCGAACGAGTTCTACGCGAAAGAGAAGGCGCGTATGAGGAGGAACGCCAAGCTGCAGGCCGACGCCGTCGCGGCGGGGGAGGAAGCCCGGCTAAGCGGTGGCGGATCGGCTGCCAAGAAGGACTGGGAACCGCCCACCAAGGGTGTCTAGATCGACCCCAATGGCAATCCCCCCTCCTCTCCTCTCCTCTTCCCTTCCCTTCCCAATGCTGTTGGCATCAGTTGTTACCGATTCCGCGATTTTTACGACGATCAAAGATGCTAAGAGGCAGGTCTATGTTGATGTCATCACCTTCTCTTATCCTCCCCCCCCCCCCCCCCCCCCCCACTCCCTTCGCCCCTTCCCTCCCAGAGTAGAGTGGCCTCGATTCACCGGTTGGGCGATGGTATCTGTGACCCCCCCCCCAAAAAAAAAGAGAAAAAAAAAGAAAAGGGTCACTTGAGTTTTGATATGAACAGCAGCTGCAAAGGGGGGAGCAAACAATTTCAGACATGTTGGGGGCTAAAAATGGGAGTAGGAGGTTTCCAACCGCCTAGAAGGCGTGCAGGCAATAAACACCCTAGTTTCCACCTCATGTTCTGCAAATGGCAATGATATGGCCAGGGGGGGGGGGAGGGCGTCAATATGCGCGAATGTAGGGAGAGGGGTAGGTGGGGGGTGTACTCGATTGGAGAGATGTACTCGATCTCATGCATGGCCGTAGTCGTATAGTCCATAGACCCTCGCATCCCTACAATGCCGGGACGGAGCAAATCGGGTTTTCACCGACCAGGCGAAGACATTGCTTGCACGAAGCGGCGAAGCGAAGCTTGAGGTGTTCGTCGAGTGGCGTGAAGGGTGGCCTGCATGCTACTACGCTAAGAACCGCTTTTGAGGCGGATTTTATTCCATATATGGGTCAGGGTTAGGAGCCGTCACCTTCCTAGCCCAGGGAATGCGAGGAGGCGTGCTTGTTTCGGTCGCGTGACGTTGTCTTTCGACCCTAACATACTGAATTTAGTGCAAGGGGGGGGGGGGGGATCGGCCTTCTCGTAGCAGGAACTTTTGACCTCCAGCGGTATCGCCGCCCAAATGTCGTGGATAGCCACGCATGACAACAGTACCGCCATGGTATCACCCCCCCCCCCCCCCCCGGACAAGGTTCGACGCTGATTTTCTCTCGACAAATGGGGAAGGGAAGGGAAGGAAGGAAGAAAGGGAAGGAAGGAAGGAAGGAAGGAAGGAAGGAAGGGGCAACAACGCCGAGCGGTGCGTCAATATATGTACGAGATCTCTTTCCAGAGAGCCACCATTTTTCGGTGTGTGCGTGCGTGCGCCCCTGGGCTTGGAGAAACCCGGCTCGGATTTGTTTCCCGAGGGGGGGAGGGGGGGGGGGTGTACTCGTTCTCATGCATGGCCGTAGTCGTATGACCAGGGCGGGGGGTTATCATACCACGAGTGTTGGGCGGTAGAACAAGGTCTCCTGGTGGTATCGGAGGCATTTTTTGTGGGGCAACCGTGATTTTGAGAGAGCCGCCCCCCAAGAGAGTCGGGATGGCTTCCTTCTTTTTTTTGTTTTATCCTCCGGCGGATTGATAGAAATAAAGCTTTAAGCTCACCACACATTTCCACGTTCCAATTTCGTGTCGTGTGTAGCGTAGCGGCACGACCCAGCGGACGGCCTGCTTGCGCGCCGCTGGTTTCGACGAGTCGATCAGATGGACGAGCGCTGAACCTCACGAAACATGGTGCCAGGCGATAATAGGATCCACCGCATTTTTTTCGCGTTTCCGTGCATTTTCCGCGATACGCGATTTTTTTTTGTTTTCCTGTTGAAAATGTTGTGAACCGAGATTGAAAAAAAAAAGTGGTTCGGTCGGTTCAAACCGGAAAAAAAAACGAAACCGAAGCCAAATATTTCTCGGCCGGTTTCTCGTCAAAACCAACCAAAAGGTCAGTACTTCGAAGGGTTCGGTGTGCCATGTGTTGGCATAATGTGACATGATCGTATGGTGTCAAGTGGCCCTCACCCAATACCTGCGTCTGCTGCGCCACACCGTACAGGCCGACATACGCTATCATACTGGTACGTCAGACGTGCTTATATGCTGCAGTAAACAATAACTATAGATGCAGCAGTTTGTTGCTACAATAATGGGCATTTAGTAGTGCGAGGGTACTTGGCTACGGCGGGTTGTCATGACGTAGATAGATGACGAAATGTGTCGTTGCGCAGTTACACTACGAGTATGTAGTTTCTATAGGCACAACTTGCAGCATACAGCTAACAGCCATGAAGAAATCTACGTTGCTCGAGGGGGGGCTGTGAGCACGATTAACCACTTTAGAACCGCAGTCCCGTTTTGGGGACAAACTACTTGAAATTTGACTGGTTTGTCCCCAAAACGGGACTGCGGTTCTAAAAGGGTTAAGCAACTAGTGCGACAGTTCAGCGGGCGAAGAAGCCAGCACTGCCGTCTGCATGATTTATCCCTCGCAAGTCTCGCGGTGCACTATACGCCCTGTGCCCTGTGCGACTGCTGCCGCTGCCACTGCTGCTTCTGTGTGCCGCCCATCTATGCCGTTGCGGGATGCGGGTTGTGGGCTGTGCGCTGGCTGTGCGCTGACTGTGTCGCGTGTGGCGTATACATAGAGTTGCACCCCGGCCTCAAAATTTGGAACAGGGTACCCGACCGGGTGGGGCGTGGTTAAGGCGGAATCGGGTACCCGGGCCCCGGCAGACACGGGTACCCGCCGGGTTACCATACACTATTTACTACCCTTTTAGCGTTCGAGCCGCGGCGGGTAAAAGGCGGACACGGGTATCCCGGGTTACCGTACACTGTTTTCTCCCCTTTTTTGCGCTTGAGCGGCGGCGTGGTATGGCGGACACGGGTACCTGGGTAACCGGGTGACCATGCACTATTTATTTGCTCCCCTTGTAGCTTTTGAGCCGCGGCGGGGTGGTAAGGCGAACTGTGGGAAAGCATGACTTCATTTAGGCGGAAGGCAAGCAAGTAGGGGTATTCTCTGTGGGATCGAGTAGAGAGGTGGGGAGTGGGGATTTGAAATATAAGCCTAAAATATGGAACATGGAACAACATAAGAACCCACCAGACCGAAATCCGTACGATCATCTCAGCAAACACGAATCCAATATATCAACCCCGCACGAAAACCGTGGAGAACAGCAACAAACATCGAAAGGTTGGGGCTTCTTGCGATTGGTCTCTCTCCTGGTGCATGGTAAAGTAGGGCCGCTTACTCACGCTGGTAGGGGTATCTTGTGTGTGTAGCGTGTTGTGCGAAGGCAGGTATTAATAGGGGTACTCTCCATTTTCGGTATTTCTAGCTGTAGTCTGCAGGGTCGAGAGGCAAGAGTCTAGGGGCACAGCCGCTGCAGTGTATGTGTAAATCATCGTGTACCCCAGTTTTGGGTGCTCCGTATAGAACAATTGACGGGTACCCGGGTACCTCGGTACCCGGGGCAAAAATACCCGCGATTCCGTGAGTTGGACCGGGACGATTCCGGTTCCGACGGGTCCGGGTACCCCCCACCGGGTACCCGGTTCTCAGTCAGGCGGGGTGCAACGCCACCTGGCGTATGTGGATACATAATAAAGGGGTTTCAATACAGATGATATGAAGGCGTTATTGGGGTGAGGGACAGGGAAAGAAAAAAAGACCGAGGAAAACCAGGTCTGTTTTCCGGTTTCGTTTTTTTCTCAACGGAAAAACCGACTAAAAAAAGTCGTTTTCGGAAGGGGGGAGGGGGGGGGGGGAGGGCGTACCCGTTTATTTGTTGCTTGCCTTTTAGGTCAGTTGACCATTGACCACGCATATCTTTCGAGAGACGGATCAGCAGCAGGGGGGGGGGGAGGACGGTGAAAATGTGACGATAATGCGTCAGCAGCGACCACTGTCCACTACCACATTGATTGCTGCTGCGTGGAGGGATGATGTATACAACAACCATTGGAGTGTACCCCGAGTTACAGCGGCAGCAGCGCAAGGGAGCCGTATACGCCCCCGCGCGCGAGCGCAACGCGAGACCCGCCCGCCCGTACACTGCTGTGTGCGGGGCGCTCAAAGCTGTATGATGCTCGTGCAAATGGTCGATGAACACTAGAAAATAAAAACAGCTATTAACAGCTATTTTCTCGCCCGCTACCAAAAAGGCGCCCCAAAGGGTTACACAGCTCATTTAGGAGAGCAGTCCCGTTTTGGGGACAAAATCACTTGGGATTTGGCTGGATTGTGCCCCAACACGGGACTGCTGTCCTGAAAGGGTTATAATAATCCAGGTTTTTTTGTGGCGATGTTGCATACAAACTATGGAGATACTAATAATAAATAAAGTGAGCCTCGGGGGGAAAAAAATTAAGGTCGTTCCCCTCTGTGTACTGTGTGCCAAGCGTCGTTGACCCTTTTATGGCTGCAGTCCCGTTTTGGGGGCAATCTTACTCGGAATCTGAGTGGTTTGTCGCGAGGGCGGGACTGCAGTCCTAAAAGGGTTACGAGGGATATGATGGAGTGATGGCACGTCGCGATGGTACGACCAAACCCTTCTCGTGTCACCAGGTACCATGTATGAAGAAAAAAAAAAAAAACGAAACTGTGAGAGATCAAACATTTACTCAAAACTCGTGTTTGTTTGCAAGCTTGGTGGGATGGTTCGATCGCGGGTTCCGTTTTCTACTCGTACCTTCCCGCATTAATTACTCGGGCGTTCGTGATGTGGTTTTCGTCTCGAGGAAAAATACTTTGCTGTGCCATATTTGGCCGTTTGATGACAGGAGAATGTGTCCTTTTTTTTCCCCGTCCAACATCGCGTAGCCTTGAGGGGGGAGGCGGAGTGTGTGCTGCCCTCTGACACCGTCCCCGCCTTCGGCTGTGATGGCATGATAATCCCATTCTAATTAAACCGATGCACATTCGGTCGTCGTGGCAGGAGAGCCTATTGCCGACGCGTCCCTGTCGGGAGGCGTTCTACGATGGAAAGAGGTCCACCCTAAAAATTCTGAGGCTCCTATGTCTCCCCCATGTATAGCGCGGAATTCAACGGCGGCAAACATATTGAATGCGACTGAATGAATGCTACACGCATCTACTGACAGTGTAGTACGTGTACGTAAGCGTTATGCCCAACAATGTAGAGCACAAGCTATGTACTTATCCTTCAACTAACTGGCGCCCGACGTAAGCGTTATGCCCAACAATGTAGAGCACAAGCTACGTACTTATCCTTCAACTTACTGGCGCCCGGTAAGGACGCCGCGCTTGGTAGTAGCTCGATTTGTTTTCCCCGAAAGGTGATACTTCTAGCGGACAGACAGACAGACAGACAGATTTGTAATTTCCAAAATAGAGACTCAGTTTTACAAACTGAGAAACCTAGTAGAACGCCTCACGGTTATAGGAGTGTCGCGTTCACACACGATGGCTTGGGGACGAACGGTGTATCAACGGTGCTTCTAGAAAAAAGTCGAACAAATATATTACACTTTCGGAAGGCTCCCTCTATCTATGATGATTTAAGAGCTGCACTGGTCTTTCTTTCCTGCGCAAACACCTTGTTCGGGACCCTGGTGATGATGGGGTAACCTCTTTCTTCCCGTTCTGGCGAAAAATAGAGCGCTGGTGGACGATCGCGTCCCAGTGCGAAGTCAGTGCTCTTTACGGTATACTCTACGAACCCAGCTAGTTGCTGATTACGAGCGCAGTATAACAGTAGAGGTAGGTGTATCCCTCCGCTGACAAGAGTAGAGCGGTAGGGGCCTCCCTTGTGGCCCAACAACAGCAGTCGCACGTATGGTCGTCGAGAGAGGATTTACTCTTTTTTTTTACCCGTCCCACATAAGCCAAGCCTCGATGGCAGGAGGATCTCTCCGCCGTCCCATTCTACGCTATTAATAGAAGGTCGTGATCTGACGGCAGTAGCGCCTTTTACCGTCCCGCGTGCATACATACCTTGAATTGAGACGAAATGTCATAGAACACGTACATCAGTTCTATTAAATATTAATAGTGTACATCGATGAGCACGCTGTTTTCGGCCCACGCTATCGATAGGGATTTGGACCAAATTTTCATAGCTGGCAGTTTTAGTGCAGGTCGGATGCGCACACACACTATTGCAGTTTCTTTAGTGTACGTCGATGGGCGCACTTTCCCCTTCGTGCATTTTCTCGAGTCTCCATGCTCAAGTCTCGAGAATAGGTCGGTTATTGCCAGTGGATAACATTGCTACCGTCCCACGGTAGCTCGTGAAGGCGGAGAAGGACTACCCTTTTGGCCGTCCCACGCGATGCAGGCGAGGGTTTTTGTACCGTCCCACGTGACACTGGGGGGTCTTTTTACCGTCCCACATTAGGCCGTGAAGACAGCAGGGGGTCATTCCGTCCCACAGTGTTAGGTCGTGACGGCTCAGGGACCATTTTTTGTAGGTCGTTGTGGCGGAATTGCCTCCTTTGACCGTCCCACGTGATCCAGGAGAGGGCCTTGTTCCGTCCCACATTCGGCCGTGATGACCCGGCGACGTATCACCGTCCCACTTTTTAGTTCGGGGTGGCAGCCATATGTACATGTCACCGTCCCACAAGTCCCAACACCACAACGCATTACCCAGGTACTCGTAGCATTTATGTAATGGCGGCTTCAAGACAACCCCGATCGCGTTCAATGAACGCACCGTTTTAATATTACAATATGCCCAGAAAAATCAGCCGTCTCCAATCTTCCAATTTTGCCCCTTTTTCATCCCACCAAGAAGCTAACGAACAAACAAAAATACCACTAGCATTTTTTCAGTCACACGAATAGCAACGCCGCCACGTTCATCTACAGGTCTAACAGCACAGTAAATTCCCGGCCCCCACAGGTTGGCCATGACGCTATTTCCAGGGCAGCCAGTCCCACATCTTCGGCTGTAATCGACGGTTTCAGCCACCTCCAATCCTTCAATTCGTCCCTCTCTCTTTCATTCCAATAGCCTGATCGAATAAACAAGTTCGCAAAATACCTATTTTTCGAAACCAGCCAAGACGAATGAAATGCCCATCGCCCCTTTCATCTCTCTACGGGTTTAAAAAACACAATACGTGACCACTACAAGATATTTTCCCGGAGCCAGAAGTTTCACCACAACGCCGTTCCAACGCAACCAAGCCCCACCTACATACGCACACACTTCAAACATGTCTCCACCTTCGAGCATATTTTTTTTTTTATGAAACATACTTTCGCGCATGCACTTTCCTGATACCATTACGGCCATGAAGTAAAAAATGCCCTTGGGGCGCAAGGAATGCTGCGCCGACTACAGATACCAACAAAGACTATCTGTGCGACTCGCCCGAACACCATCACACCTCCGCCAGCAGCCGCCCTCCGCGTGCTCGGACGACGCAATTTACCAAGCGCATCCACATGAGGACCCCAATGCTACATGAACACGCAAAAGGTTGATACCCACCGCCCAACAACAACGAACGCCAAACGGACTTGGGGGGGGGCGGGGGGGGGGGGGGGGGGGGGGGGGGGGCGGAGGATATACTCGACCCTTAAAATCTACCAGGTATTTAGGAACAAAATCGCAAAAAACGCATCGGGCCGTACGTACATGAAGCAACCAAACAACAAACTTGAAACGCTTCACCAACCATGGATATAAACCAAAAAAAGGGACAAAATATCATGGCGCAGGGTGAGATGACCGGGTGGGAAGCAACTCCCCCTCCCCCTACGCCCCCCCCCTGCCTGGTCGGTGGAAACCCGACGTGCTCCGTCCCGGCATTGTAGGCACCCGAGGGTCTATGGTCATACGACTACGGACACGCATGACATGGGTACACGCCATGCCCCCCCCACCCACCCTCCCCCTCAACTCGTCGATCCCTTCCTTCTATCCCGCTGGAGAAAACACGACACTGGAGAAAATGAAACAAAAAAGGAGGGCGAGGAGGGAATGATTCACATCTCTCCAGCCCTCGCCTCCTTCGCGTATTCTATTCATGAGATTCTTTCGCCGGGTTTGCACTGTTCCAAGCGCCATTGCGGGGACGAAACGCCAGCGCTCCCTCCCTCCCTCCCTCCCTCGCCCATCCCCCCCCCCCCCCAAAAAAAAAACACACACACACACACACACGCGCCGAAAAAAGTAAAAGCTCTTCTCCCGGAAAACAATGAGACGTTTTCGACTCCTCCAACAGGTCAGACAGATAATTCGCACTTGAATGATCTAGATCTTTGAGGGTAAATAGATCACCGAGTCCGGATATCGTATGTACGAGCTAGTTCATGCATGCCGGGGTGGGACCCGTACAATCTGCATGCCCTACTTACGACCCTTTTAGCACTGCAGTCCCGTTTTGAGGAAAATTGGGAACAACTCACTTGGAATTTGAGTGGTTTGTCCACCGAAACGGGACTGGAGTTCTGAAAGGGTCGAGCACATGTTTTCGTGGGCTAGATGGATCTGTACCACGTGGTACGCGTCTGATCCTGCACAAGCCCCTCACAACGGCAGCTAGGTAAGGAACTAGATGATCTATCTGTAGACAGATAAGATAGATCATGATGTATACATATTCGTCCGAAGTGTGGGCCTTTCAGGACTCAAAAAAGCCGCCACCGCAGGAGTATTTTTCTGATACAAGAATAAAAAACCACACGCTCGCACACAAAACACCTATTCACCGACCGCAGGGGTGTTGTTCTGATACAAAAAAAAAAAAAAAAATACATGCACGTGCACGCACACCGTGACGGCTGGTTTCTCATGACAAATTTATCGTGCCCCCCCCCCCCCCCCCCCCCTTCCCCCTCCCCCCCCCCCCCCCCCCCCCCTTCCCCTCAAAGCTGCAGGCATATGGGGTCTTATTTCTTTAACACACGCATGTACAAATAAAAACATATGGTGCCGGCTGTGTCGTCAAATTCAAGTACTACTATGAATAGTACGGAGGCCCATAGTCAAATAGGACCTACGGTACACACAAAAGCCTACATATTTCACTATTTTTACCAACAATGTTTTGTCCTATTTACTACGGTTCCCCCGTCACAGCAGTGTCCCACGTTTCTCCCTCCACGCATCAAGTATCGCGCGCGTCTCTGCCCCTCTGTCCGTAACAAACAAGGGTGCCTAATCCCTGTTCAAAACCGATGAAAATGAATAAAATGACCATACCCCCACCTTCCTTGCCCCTTCCCCTTCCGACCCCTCTCTTCACGTAGTGTGATAATAAGTGCAACCCCCCTCTCACGTACAGCAGTGTGTATATGGTAAGGCACCCACAAGGAAGCCACATAGTAAACGCGTTCCTGCCTCTGGATAGGGGGGGTAACACCAGAAAAGTCAATCGATTGACGCTGTCATCAATCTGAAAGAAAACCCGCCTCACGAGCTGTTCCTGGGAGGATGCAGCTCGCCCTCTAGGCGACTCGCCCAACACCTCACGGCGCTTCGCGATCGGTGCAAGCAACATCTGCCTGGTCGATGTAAACACGACGTGCTCCGCCCCGGCACTGTACGGATGCTTCGGTCTATGATCATACGACTGCAGCGCGACCATGCATGAAAATGAGTACAGCCCCCCCCCCCCCCCTCCTACCCCTCCAATGCCGCACTGGAAATCCCAGGCAGCCCGACTAACCAACCATAGAACCAATCAGTCGTCTCAACCATCAACCATGCGGAAAAAAAACGAGACTCGGTTGATGACGCGCGGCAAGACAGCAGGGTCGGAGGCCATTTCTACCGCCCCCCTCCCCCCCCTTCCCACACTGCACACCCCGAGTAACCCGACCAACCCGTAACATAATATAATTCCATGGCACACACACGGTAAAGCGGCCGAACTGGAAGCGACCACCCCCCGTGTCCCCCCCCCCCCCGCCCCCGCCCCGCCGCCCCCCTGCCTCCATCGCCGTGTTGGAAACCCCGAATAACCCCCGATCAACCGACAAATGAATCAACACTGTGGCGCATTCACGGTAAGGTGGCATGATTGGAAGCAAGTCCCCATTCCTCACCCACCCATCACCGCCTCCAACGCCGTGTCGGAAGCCCCGGGAAGCAAGGCCAATCAACTATTTTATGGCGTGTCTGTCGCACACACCGCAACGTGCCAGTATTGGAAGCAAGTAACGCCCCTTACTCCTCCCGCTCCTCCTCTCCTCCCCCGCAACCCAAGTCCCCATAGATGGAGGCGGCTGCTATATTCTGGCGACTGGACCGGCGAGTCTACGGAGGATGACAAACTCGCGACATAAGAAAAACGCCAACCAACAAAATCGAAACCCTTCCCTTCACTCTTGAGGGGAGGGGGGGGGGGGGCAGAGAGAAAAACAATATAATAATTAGTAGTATGCAACTAAAAACATGTCTAAAAAACAAAACATTCCAGACACAAAAGCACTAATGACAACAAAAAAGCCTAAGGCGTACGTGTTCTAAGGCAGATAAAAGGGAGATTATACACAGAACAAGGCCCTATATATAGTAAGGAACATCCGGTAAGAAAAAAAAAGGACGGGCAACTCAAGACACAGAACGAACACTACTATAGAGCGCTAAAATGGGCAGGTTAAGTAGAAAAACAAAGGGCTATGTACATAAAAGAACCAAAAAGGGGAAAATACCAACAGAAATGAAAATCTGGAAAACGCAAAAAAAAAAAACATTTTCAAGCCCGCAATTACGCTGAGTTACGTTACGTTACGTTACGGTACGCCACGTTGCGTTGCATTCCGTTGGGTTCGTTCGCCTCACGTTAAATCACATCCCGGTACGTTACGTACGTCGCACCCCGTTGCGTCAAGCCACCCCATGTGACGCCACCTCACACTTCGTAACCTCGCGTTAAGTCACATCCCGTCACATGCAGTAACCTCACGTCAAGTCACCCCCGCCAAGCCAAACTATGCTACGTCACGTTGCGCTACGTTACGCTAAGTTAAGCAACGTTGCGTGACGCTACTTCACGTTACGCTACACTACTCTACGACACACTCCAGTACGTTCCGTCACCCCAGGCTAGTTTACGAAACGGTGAGCTACGGACGTTACATTACGTTTCTATTGCGTTCTGTCACGTTTCGTTATGTTGGCGCTATGCGAAGTCCCACTACATTATACGTGAAGTCACCTCAACGTGAAGCAGCATTCTGATACACTACGCTGCGTTCCGTCGCGTCAAGCCACCCTACGCTCAGGTACCTCGCGTCAAGCCACCGCACGGTTAGTCACCTCGCGTGAAGCCACATTCCGTTGCTTAAAACGTAACCTCAAGTTTAGCCACCTCCGTCAAGCCACCTCCGCCAAGCCCCTCCCCCTAGAACCACCTCGCATTAAATCGCGCTGCGTTACGGCCACGACGTCCACAGCTCACTCACCCGGGTGCGACGGCGGGCGGCCTTAAAGGCGGTCACATCCGCCGTGGACAGCCGCTCGCAGCACCTCACGTCCAGCACCCGGAGATGCCTCAGCGGAAGCAAGGAGTCCAGAGCGCGACCCTAAAGGAACGGAAGCGCGAGGGGCGGTTTAGTGGGACAGCATAGTCATCGTGGTGCAGGAACTCGCGCAGCTGGATGTTTGGGACTGACGTCAACCTGTTTGCGTTGGTGGGTCCTGGTCGGTCGATCGATCTGTAGGTGTGTCGGTCTGTCGGTCGCCTCAGCCATCTCGCAATGGGTGCCTTTGTTTGCCCCCCCCGCGTGAACGAAAAAAGTCGAGTTTTCGCTCGTGATCAGAAAGCGGGGGCAGGGGGTGTACTCCTCCGTTGCTTGCCTTAGGGGTTTGACGATTGACCACGCATCTTTTCGATACGGAACACCGTTCTTATTCCTATCTGAGACACCTTCAACAGCTGGGCGCTCACTACGTTGTTACCATATATTACACGGAAGCGCTATGCGAATATTGTCCCCTTACTGTTTCGCCGTTGTTTCTCGTCGAAACACAATGAAATTAGAAATTAAGCGTCTGCGTTCCGCTGCCGTTTTGTTAGTCTCCTCCATGCGCGTCCACTTTGTGTCCGTCCAGAACAGCCAATTAACCAAAATCGAGGGGCTCACTAAAGCAGCCAGCCAATGGGTACACGAAGCGGGCAAGCAACAAGATGCACTCCCATAGCCACCAGCAGCGGCAAGACTACCAAAAACGTTCACCGCCATCACCATCACCGACGATCGCACCACCACCAACAACAGTTGAAACGCCAACACCGACACCCGACAACGACACATGGCATCGACACCAACGCCAACCCCAGCACGCAGCAACGACGCACAGAAGCAACACACAACAACGGCGACACTCAAACAATAACCACAACACCAACGCAAGACTAGCAGCACCAACAGCAATAACAACATTGTCAACAACATCAACGTCAACACTGACCAACACCGACACCAGTACCAACACTGACACCACCGCCAACACCGCCAACACCGCCAACACCACTACCAACCACAACGGCAAAAACAACGAAAACCACCACCAACACCAACACCACCAACATCAACACCAACACCACCACCCACACTAGCATCAACACCCACACCAACACCACCAACACCAACACCAGCACCGTCAAGACCAACGCCAACGATAACACCAACTGCAGCAACAACAAAAACAACCACCAACACCACCAACACCAAGCATCAACGTCAACACCAACACCAACACGAAACATCCATACCAACATCAACAACGCCAACAACAACGCCAACTCCAGCCACTAACACTAACAACAACGCCAACACCAACAGCAAAATCAGCCACCAACTCCACCACCAGCACCACCACCAGCACCAACACCAACACCAACACCAACACCACCAACACCAACACCAACACCATCAACACCAACAACATCAACGATGAGTCTCACCGTAAGGAGCGGGAGGTGCCCCACGTCGAGGGTCGTTAGCGCTGAACACGCGGCGGCTACGACTTGCACAGCCTCGTCAGTCACATGAGGGCACGCCTGGATGGACAGAGATTCGAGATCGCTCTGGGTGGAAATAGCCTAATATGGCAAGAGCAAGGCACACCAATTGCATCCAACGACATGAGAGGGGGAGGACGGGGGGGAAGGGCGGGGGGTGGGGTACTCATGTCTTGCATGGCCGTAGTCGTATGGCCATAGACCCTCGCATCCCCACAAATGCCGGGACGGAGCACGTCGGGTTGTGACCGACCAGGTAGACATTGCTTGTACCTAGCGCGAAGCACCGTGAGGTGTTCGGCGAGTCGCACGACGGGTCAGCTGCATCCTACTAAAAACCGCTTGTGAGGCGGACTTGCATATGGATGACAGCTTCAAGGAGTTAATTTAATTTCCGTTGTAGTCACTTCCAGAGACAGCAACGGGAGTACCATGTCACTGCCTCTCGGGTGCCTTACCATGGCGGGGACATACCATAACATACCGTACCATGTTATACGCCGTTTCACACACCAAACCCACACCCACATCATACCACAACACGACATATGTAGCACACCATGTGAAGACAATGTCCTACTACCATACAGTGCCAGACCGTACAGAAACTTACCATATACGGTCATACCACACCACACCATACATTTCATACCACATGAGTCCGCACGATACCAGGTACCGGGTATATGTTACCATACCGTGCCCCACCTGGAGGGATCTGCAGGTTATTTTCCCGCACAGGCTGAGGTCTAGCTCCTTGAGGCCCTTCATCGACCCGCAGACCTTCTCAACGACCTCGTCCGTGACGCCCTTGTTCCAGGCAAGGCGGAGGCATTTCAGCTGCTTCAGGCAGGCCAGCCCCTGGAAAGTGAAAAACAAAAACACGCCAGACCACGCGCGCGGAGAACCTGAAAAGAAAAACACGCTAACAAAACACATCGAAACCCTGAACACAAAACTCACCAAAAACATATCGAAACAAGTGAAAAACAGACACGTCAAAACCACGTGGAGTCCTTCATAAAGAAAACAAGGGAAAAACACGTCCAAGGCCCTGAAACACATAAACGCCAAAAACACGTGGAAACCCAGAAAAAAAAAAAAAAAAAACGCAGAGAGGCCCTCAAAGAACAAACACGGACCAAAAAGTAAGCGGAAATCGTGTGATCAGGGGTTCGGGTTCGGGCCGGGGGTAGGGTTAAGAATATGTTTCCTGCCCTTTTAGCCCGGCCAGACCCCGGAGAAAACACGCCAAAAACACAAAAAACGCCGCTTGAGGTTTCTATATGGGGTCAGCGACAGGGTTGGTGTAAAGATTATCGAGGTAGGCGTGGAGTTAGGGCTGGACTTGAGGTTGGGCCCGGCGTTAGGCCGGGTACTAGCGTGAGCATTGGCGGTGGAAATCGTCGTTAGCACTCAAATTCCATGCTCACCCAAACCGAATCACGACACCCTCCCTCCTTCCCTCTCGCCTCTCCATCCCTCCCCCCCCCCGCCCTGTCTCACCCCTCGCCCTTACCTGCTAGCAGCCCCATATATTCGCACCCGTCCCTTACCTCCCGTTTCTCCATCAAATCACTGCAGCCCCTCGCCCTTACCTGCTAGCAGCCCCATATATCCACACCCGTCCCTTACCTCCCGTTTCTCCATCAAATCACTACAGCAGCAGCAACACACCAATAACCCCACATCATAGCCCTCCCACCCACCCACCCACCCACCCACCTCGAGGCTGGCTGCGGTGACCTTGGTGCTATCTCCCGACGAACTCTGGCTAAGGTCTAGCGACGTCAGGCGGGTCAATGTGCGCAGCCTCCTCACCGCTACATCGGACACGCCTGTTCCTCTCAAGCTCTGGAACCCCCCCCCCCCCCCGCCAACCCCGCCCCCACCCAAAAGTTGATTTTTTTGCAACAACCCCACCATATTCACCCAGAGCAAAACAACAACGTCGAAGGAGACAAGGAGGCGGGAAAGAGGGGGGAGGGGGGAGGGGGGGGGGGGGGCACCGCATGTGCGTACGTAAGCACAACAAACAGATGGACACGCACACAAGCGAAAAAACAGCCAAACAAACATACAAACAAACAAGCAAGCAAGCAATTACAAACAACCAAACAACTGAATAATACAAACAAGCAAGCAGAGATCACAACAGTAACGGTCGAAAAACAGGCCGAAACGGGAGAGAAATAAAAAAAAACGACCCTAACCCTAACCCATAAACATCCTACGCCAGTACATAAAGACACGAAAAACAAAACCGAAAAACAAAAACAGCAAAGGAGGAAAATAAGGAAACCATGAAAATACAGAGCTGGTGAAGGGAGTGGGGGACGCGGGAGGGGGGGGGGGAAGAGAAGAGAAAAACAGAGGGGGTGTGCCGGAGGAAAGGGGCGGGGGGGGGGGCGAACAAACGCCAAACCTTTCGCACCTGGGGCAAATTGTTAGCTCCCACTCGATGATCTAGATACGTCAAGGTAGATAGATCATCTATTCCCGATCTTCTATGATCTATAAATAGCTCATGGGGTGGGGTCGGATCCGTACAACAATCTGCGTGATCTAGCACGTGCTTCCTGAGGCGGAGCTGGCACTACCTCTCACAGCGGCAGGTGAGGAACTGCTAGAGGATCCATCCGTAGACAGATCAGATAGATCATCATCTGCCTCATCTGCTAAGGGTGTGAAACCTTTCGATTTGCGCAGGAGACGGTGGAGCGGCTGCTTCGCATTCTGCACTCCCAGTCGGACATCTTGACGGTGCGTTACAAGAGGGTGGCGCTTCACCCGTGCGCGATTCACAGCAGCAGCGGCGCACTCGGACAGACTGACGGATAATAGTGCAATTTCGATTTGTTTAGAACCTCCTCATCGAAAAACCCTATGCCGCCCTTGTTTTTTTGGCGTTTTTTGTTTTGAAAAAAAAAAAAAAAAACGCCTCCTCCGACTCACAAGCGCAGTTCTAAATAGGCAGGGGCAAGTATTTATTATATACCTGGTGTACGTTTCACCCCAAAAGGGAAACACGACAAAAGGCTATCGGTAACCGGTAACACGAAGACAATCGCACATTCTTTTTATTTTTAACATTGCTGTTCAAAAAGGAGGGGGATGTCGGACACCCCAAAATTGCGACAACTGTCACCGATCACACGAGAGAGTCCGACACAGCGCCTTCACAACGGTTGTTCTAAACGGGCAAGGATATTAAATCACCCCCCGAAAACCGCGGCTGAGGGTTCCCGGCAACACAGAAAAAAAAAATCGCCCGTTTTTTTATTTTGGTACCGCTGTTTTACCGCGGCAAAGAACCGCTGATCCGTGCTGACGTGGATTTCACCTCAGGGTGTGTGCTTGCGACTTGAGAGGTGTTTCCATCGCCAGGCGTACCTGGGTACCGGGTGTTCACTCATACCTGGTGGGCGTTTCCATAAAGGGCACGCAGCGCCACCTTATGTGTGTGGGCTGCAAGAAATGTTGTTACCCACCCGCGAAGCTCCAGCTACTCCTGTTACCCGCAGCCTCAGTAAAACACCTCCGATAAATAGCACCTGGTCTGCAGGCCCTAGATATGTGTGTACACTCGCTCGCATAGACTCCTTGTGAGCATAATGCAAATAGCAGCATACCGTCAAACTCCGCGAGTGGCAAGGGTCTTGAAGTGCCTTCCCGGGGGCGGGTTGTTTGACCCCCGGGATAGGGTTGGGGGGGGGGGGGGGGGGTTGCCCGGGAAGGGAAGGGTTTCCAACACTTCCGGGGGCATTTGCCTTCCGGGGATGTTTTTTAAGTTTCCCTTGTAAAAAACGGAAACGTGTAGTCGTCCAATTTAGTTGGGGATTTTTTTACCGCTTGTATCGGGCGAGTCGGGAGGAGGGGGTGGAGCAGTGGTCTCGGAGATGCACCGAAACCTAGGCCGCGTTTAAATGATCCGCTGGACATGAAACATGTACACCGCTAACTCCAATTTGAAGTTGAAACATTCTTTCACTCCCCCCCCCCCCCTCTCCGCCTCGAAAGGGGTGTGTGGTGGATGGTCAAATTACTATTACGGAGGACCATAGTAAATAGGACCTCCGGCACACACAAAAACCTATCTATTTAGGTATTTTTACCAACAATATTTGGTCTTATTTACTATGGTCCCCCGTAGTAGGAAAAACAGGAAATGAGTACGCCCCCCTCCGCCGACCGCAACGAAAAACCAACGACTTCGACGCTGTCATCCAATGCAAGGAATTCCGCCCCACCAGCGGTTCTTAGTAGGGTACAGCTCTTACCCTTTCAAGCGATTCGCCCCCACGCCTCCCGTTTCGCTACGCGCTTGGTGCAAGCGATGTCTGCCTGGTCGGTGACAAGCGATGCTCTGTCCCAGCATTGCATGGATGTGAGAGTCTATGGTCATACGACTACGGCCAGGCATGACATCAATACACCCCACCCCCCCCCCCCTCCTCCCCCATCCCCATCCCCTATCCCCTATCCCCCCTTTCCCTTCATCCCGCTACTCCTCTCCCCTGCCCCCCCCCCCCCCCCCCCTTCTTACGCAACGCCCTTCCGCGACTTCTTCCCGCCCCCTCTCCCCGTTCATTCCTCCGCCTTCGTCCCGGCACCACCGAGAGAAAAAGCGGTGCGGGTGTTGCGTTTCCCCCCCCCCTTCCGCCAACCTGTGCTGAAAACAGCACGGGGAGCACAACCACAGTAGAGTCATTGACAATAAAATAATTTTGTGGCAACGTTTGGACCCGTTGATGACAAAAGCTGCTGTCCCGTTCTGGACACAAAGTACTCAATTTCCAAGTACTTTGTCCCCCCCCCCCCCCTCCCCCCCCCAAAAAAAAACAAAC
This sequence comes from Nereocystis luetkeana, assembly GCA_031213475.1. Classification (NCBI taxonomy): domain Eukaryota; class Phaeophyceae; order Laminariales; family Laminariaceae; genus Nereocystis; species Nereocystis luetkeana. The sequence goes on from JARUPZ010000015.1 coordinate 3,935,981, forward strand.
AAACAAACAAACAAACGGTACACAGGCCGCGGTCCTAACAGCGTTGTACGTGGGGACGGAAAGCGCTCTGGTCCCGTAAAAAGTTACCGGTATCTCTTTTCTGTCATGTGTGTAGGTGTGGAGAGGGAAGACACGCCGAGGTGGGAGTGCGTGGGCTTGCCGCTTGCCACACTCTCTCTCCGGTGTCAGGCCAGCAACGACAGGTGCAGCAAAATCTCAGAGCGCGTGCCCCCCCGAACGCGCCAGGATGGCCGGGAAGGATTTGTAGTGGCAGTAGTGGTATCACAGCGAGGCGGGACGATCTACAAAGGGAATAGGACCTGGTATTCACGTTAAATGATATTGGCAGTGCCCCGTCACGGGTCATAACCCGACCCGCGGGTCGGGCCAGGAAGTATTTGAATTCTCACGGGTCGGGTTGGGTCGGGTTGGGTCGGGGCAGGAGGTTTTCAAACTTTCCGGGGTCGTGTTTGTCGGGCCATCCCTACGCGACCCGACCCGACCCGACCCGAGATTTGACCAGACCCAGGAATAGCCCTGACAGAAATACAGCAGGAACAACGTAGCCGGCTTTTCTAAAAAAACGTGCGAAGCGAGCGCGAGTGCACGACGCACGCTTGGCGGCGGTTCTTGACGGCGTCAGAGGATGCCCCTCCTGTGCAATACAGTAGCCACCTCCAGTACGGTACAGTAGTAGCTTCTCCCGATAGGTGTTTCTGCTCCTCGATACACCTCTCCGTACCGGTCGCCCCGGTGGTTCAAGTGGTTAACCTCGAATTCTACTTGTTTTGAGTCCTGGGTTCGAGCCCCAGGTGGGTCGGACTTTGACTTTATTTGCAAAAATAAAAATAAAAAAAGGATTCAATTGTTGAGAGCGCCTTGCAGCATGGGTAGGCACAATTCGATGCGAGTCGACGAGGGAAGAAAAGGCTGAAACCTTCTCGCGATAAAAATGAAGGCACGTACCGTAGCGGGAAGAAGAGCCTGCTATGTGACCCCGGATCTGAGTTACGAGTTGGAAGGAGAGAGAGAAGAAGATGTGCGAAGAAAATGAATGGGATGAGCGAAAAAAAAAAAAAAAACGACCCCCCCCCCCCCCAAAAAAAAAAAAAAAAACTAACCATTCATTTCAAAATTGTAGCGTAGGCTTCACACGGTGATCGGCAATCCAACGAATGAGCTATATATCTATGAATAGGCACCGTAAAGAGAGCGATGAGTTCGCGCAGGCGTGCAGCGCGATCGTTTCTTAGGCGCTCGTGTTCCTCGAATATCGGGAAAACGGTGCTCGGACGAAAGTCGAACATACCCCTCGGTGGTATTTTCGGAAGGCTCTCTCGACCATATTCGGTAATTTTTGGGCGAACGTAACTTGATCCCGTTTCTAGAATCAGAAAAAAAAAAAAGTGGAGCGCTACAAAAAAACGAGCGCACCTCTGTGCGAGCTCAACGCTCTGACCGTGAACATAAGCACCATTTGTTCACTAATATTCAATGAAAGCGGTCCCTACATTTAGGGGCAGACTCTGTACCTAATTATACGCATCATTTGTTCACTAATATTCGATGGAAACGGTACCTATAGGTAGGGACATACTCTACCTAAATATAAGCACCGTTTGTTCACTAGCATTCAATGAAAAAGTTACCCATATTCACGGACAAACTATGGCCCTAAGATTAAGCACCGTTTGTTTACTAATGTTCAACGAAAACGGTTGCTATGTTTAGGAACACATATAAGCACCCTTTGTTCACTAATACTGAATGAAGCGGTCCACATATTTAGGGGCTGTCCCTAAATATAAGCACCGTCTGTTCACTAATATTCGCTGAAAACGGTCTTGAGATTTACGGACAGATTTTAGTACTCAAGCGAAACGCACTGCGACACGCGAATGGCGCTCCTACCAAAAACTCGGTCGCTTTTCGAGTCAAACGGTCCTGTTCGATTATTACGGGGGACCATAGTTAATAGGACTAAATATTGTTAGTGAAAATGGTTAAATATTTAGGTTTTTATGTAAACCATAGGTCCTACCAGGTATTAACTATGGCCCCCCGTAATAGTCAGAAACAGTGCGTGGGCAAACAAACAAGCAGATCTTGTTGCCCTCGTCTCAGCACGCGTCGCATGCAGAAAATGTCCCACTGCTGTATTGTCCACTGTAGATCCAGGTAGATAGATCCTTGATCTATACTTTGATCTACAGCTCACGCTGCGGTTTCGAATCGTGCATGACGGGGGGGGGGAGGGGGGTCTCACCAGGATTTGAAGCGAGTGCATGCAGGGGAGGAGGCTAGCGCCGACCCCGTCCCCAAGCCCCTGGACAAAAAACGCGGCCGAAGAGCACAAAACGGAAAATAACAAAGCAGAGGACAGGTCGCGGAGAATACATCGAAATAAAAACACAAACTTTAACCCCCGCTGCCATGCCTTGCGCTTTGCTACATGAAAAAAAATAGAAAAACGAAAAAAAAAAAGTCACCTTACTAGTAGGGGTGCATGTGAAAAATGAATCCGGTACCGCACTACCCATGTTTGACACCTAAGACAGGGGGGGGGGGGGGGGGGGGGGGTTATGCTAAAACAAGTAAATCGTTCTTCCTAAAATTCGTCCAGAAATCCCACCCCACCACTGGCTGTTTTTCCATTACGACATTTTCAGGAATGTGATGTAATTTTGTCTTTTTTTTTTGTCTTGTCGTGCGCTCCTGGTCACCTTACGACAACAATACAAAAAAAACAGAACGCAACCTTTTGCTCAAAACACGAAGAAAAGAAGAGCAAAAAAAAAAAGGACTTTCACTTTGCCAAATGGGAACAAAAAAAATAGCACACAATAACAAAACGTGCGTGCAGATCTAAAAAAACAAATTGCCTCACAAAATACCTGTCCGGCAGTTCAAGGACCGCTCGGCCATTACTATTTGATATGGTATCTGCCTTGAAGTACCTGAAAAGTGCCGGTAACTATATGGGGGCGGGTATTGGTACTGTATTTTTATTACTTGGGAGGCGTTTCTCAGGTGCAAGCCAGCAGGGTTTCCAAGGCGAGGCGAATGAGCGTTTCTAGCCTTCCAGTCTCCTTGTGATCGGAACTTGGGACGAAGCCGAGAATCTCGTGAGCAAACCAATCGGGACACGCGAGCGATAACGAGAGACTGCGCAAATATGCAAACCTGGCAAGAGGAACCTGGCGAGAGGTACTCTGTGTCCCATCCTAGAGCCCTCTCAATTTAAGCTCAACTCTTGTACCTGGTAGTATACACAGCAGTCAGTCCCGTGTCGAGGACAAACTACTGTTACGGGGGACCATAGTTAATAGGACCAAACATTGTCAGTAAAAATGGTTAAATATACAGGTTTTCATGAATGCCATAGGTCCTATTAACTATGGTTCCCCGTGATAGAATAATAAGTAGCTTGTCCCCGAAGACGGGACTGCAGTCCTAGACTGGTTGAACAATGAAACGGTCCTGACACTTTCCGGAGACAGCAGCAGGATGACTCTAGAACCTGAGGAAGAAAGGTCACCTTGCAGAAGCTGAGGTCGAGGTGGTGGATGCGCGGGAAGGCCTTCACGACACGGGCCAGGTCTTCGTCAGTCATGGTCAAGCCGTGTAAGTCCATCATCTGCCCCCCCCCCGCAGTCCATAACGAGAGGTAACGGGCAGGTGACAAGGCAGGGTAAGGTATGGTATGGGAAGGCAAGGCCGTGGTAAGTGGGGTAAAACGTGGAGATTCGTGATGAGATAACTATAGGGCAACATCAGACAAGACAAGGGGGGGAAAAGGCAAGGCAGGACAAGACGAGGATCGACAAGACGGGTTGCAAATATGACAAGAAAAGGCGGCATAGTCCAGGAAAACACAAGGTACTACAAGACACGGCAGGGCAAGGCAAGGGAAGACAAGGAATACAAGACAGGACAGGACAAGACAAGACAGCAAGGCAAGGCAAGGCAAGACAAGACAAGACAAGACAAGACAATGCGAAACAAGATAACACAAGACAAGACAAGACAAGACAAGACAAGACAAGACGAGACAAGACAAGACGAGACAAAAAAAGACAAGACAAGACGAGACAAGACAAGAAAAGACAAGACAAGACAAGGAAAGACAAGAAAAGACAAGACAAGACACGACAAGACAAGACGAGACAAGACAAGACAAGACAAGACAGCAAGAACCCAAGAAAATACGACAAGGCGCAACAAGGGGCATGGGATAGAGAGGCGGCAAGACTGCTACTACCGGCACAGACCAAGCCAGAAACACACTCTTGCCGCCGTCGATAGCGGCTTAATGTCCGCAGACCTACCGCATTGAAGAAAACAGTACTGGGATGGAAAAAACACCATGAAACAACAAAGTTCATGCCTTATGCTCGCCCCCAAATCGCCCGCTCGCCTAACCTCAATAACCCCCCACTCCTGCCATCACACCGCCTCCGTATCACACCAGCATCGTTATCACCATCGCCCACGTTCCATCCCTTACCCCTGCCATCAAACCGCCTCCCTTCTCCATGTGCCACCGTCCCCCGTTCACCCATCTCACCCCCTGCCCCCCTCGCCACGACTACGGCCGTGCATGATATCGAGTAAATCTCTCCTATCGAGTACACCCCCCCCTCCCCACCCTTCCACACCCGCCTTCCTACCTTGCAGGCACCGCTACCGACGGCCATCATGCGCTTGCTGACAATCTTCAAGCATGAGGCCACCTGGAGAGAATCTAGAAATCCCGAAAAGAAGGCGTTGGCCAGGGCGTTGTCGGGCAAGTCGCCCAGCTCGAGAAAGGTCCCCTCTCCATCTCCACCCCCCGCCCCCACCGGAGCACCCCTTCCCCTTCCCCTTTCCATAGACGCCTCATTGTCTCCGGTTTTTGTCTCCGTGCTCTTCTGTTCTTGCTGGGTGCTGCTGTTGCGGCGGTTGCTTTTAGCGCAGCCGATGGCATCGTCGTACACGTTCGATTTCTCGTGGCAGGTGGATTTTTCGAGCCCGTTGGCGTCGTTGCAACCGTTGGGACTATTTTCGTGGCCGTTGGAAGTTTCGTGACCGTTGAAACCGTCACCATAGCCGTTGGATTTGGCGTTGGTGGTGGCGTTACCACACATATAGCCGTTGTCGCTGACGTTCTCATGACCGTTGGGAATGTCACTGGCGACCGCTTCGACAGTACTGGTGCAGGTGAAGCTTCCCAACAGTGTCACAGCTCCCGCTCCCGCCCCTGGTGCTGCTCCTGCTGCTGCTCCTGCTGCTGCTCCTGCGGCTGCTCCTGCTCCTGCTGCTGCTCCTCCTCCTCCTCCTCCTCCTGCTCCTGCTCCTGCTCCTGCTGCTGCTGCTGCTGCTGCTGCTGTCGAAGAACTCTCGCCATTGAGGGTCGTGGTCGCGGTGGTGGAACTGGCCATACCCATCACCACCGTCGCTGCCTGCAGGCTCCTCCAAGAAGGAGCCAGGGTCCTCGCAGCGGTGCGATCAGACGCGACTGGGCGAGGAGGCGGTATCAAACAGGAGGGCGGGGGGGGGGGGGGTACTCATTATCATGCATGGCCGTGAGGGGGGGGCATGTATAACTATTGAGTTTATATGGGTGCTTCTATACGTGAGGGAGGGTGGTATGCACAAGGGCAGGGGGGCGGTTTGAATGTGCCAACGCTACGTGTATGGTGTGCTCCTCCAAGACCGAGCAAGGGTCCTAGCGGCGGTGAAATCAGACGGGGCTGGGCGAGGAGGCGGTATCATAACGGGCGCGCGGGGGGGGGGGGGGGGTGTACTCATAGGAGAGATGTAGTCGATCTCATGCATGGCCGTAGTCGTATGACCATAGACCCTCGCATCCCTACAATGCCGGGACGGAGCATGTCGGGTTTTCACCGACCAGGCAGACATTGCTTGCAATAACGGGCGGGGGGTGGGGGAATACGGAATGATTTGGTGGGCGGGGGAAATACGTAAGGGAGGATGGCATTCATAGGGAGTGGGTTTAGAACATGCGAACGCTGCATCAACTCCTGTTCCTGTCGTGACTTCGTTATAGGATGGAGGGGTAAAAAACGACGATTACTCGGTTTTAGTACGGAAGAGAAAACACGGCGAATACAAATAGGGGCTCCATATAAGAGGGAGCGAGAGTCGACTCGATACTGGGTTTCCTAGTCGCTCCGCCGGATTTCAGTCACCTGTCATCTCTGAACCCTCCCTCAAGCCTCGCGCTTATCTGGGCCGTTGGCGGATACGCTACGTGGTATGTGCAGCTATGATATGGTTAACGGTAGTTTATTTACGTATATCTGGTAACATGTACAGCAGAACCATTCTGGCCGTGAATATAACGACCATTAGGTATTCATGATCATGTCTAAACGGCCCTTACGTTGGCACCCAGAGCGATACGTATATATATATATATATATACATATATATACCAGGTACAAGGGTACACGGAGTTCTGCTCTCAATACTCTGTAGTACACGTCGTACTTGAGCATCCTACGAGTATTAATAGTACTTGTTTAGCTGCTGCCATCTGTACTGTTTCCAGCTGGCTCGCGAACTTCACCCATATTTCTCCAGTATGTTTCAGCTTTCGTACAATCACATTCATCAGGGCGCGTCTGTTAATCCTACCGTAGTGTCAAGGTGCGAGTCTGTTAGGCTCACACCCATCGCACCAACGTGTGCTGTACCCTTTCCTATTTACTTTGCTATGTGTGCATCCCAAGGATATTCTTTGAGATTTCTACGCCAAGGCTCGCACACTGGTCTACGATCGGGGATTCATTCTCTCCCCACTTCCAACTGAAATTTACCGTGTTCACCTTATCTTCGTTACATCCAACTACTGCGCACTTTTCACCGGCGGGTTCACCTTATATCATCGTCACGTACAACTATTGCGCCCTTTTTTACGTTCGCCGTCACCTTCTATTTCTAGTGCGCTCTAGTGCCTCGTCTGTTTGTTTCTGAACTCCCTCGGGTGTTTCTGGTATCCCCATGCACGAAATCACCTGTCAACATAAAAAAACTCGACCCCGTATCTTCCCCCGCCGCGAATCCCTGCTTTGCTGCTTCGACTGCTACTATTCATATAATATCACTATAACGGGAGACCATAGTAAGTAGGACCAAATCATGTCAGTAAAAATAGGTAAACATACAGATTTTTTGGTGTACCGTAGGTCCTACCAGGTATTTACTATGGTCCCCCGTGAGAATAGAGATCACTTGGATAGCTTAGGCGAGAACGTAAATCCCTGTGCAACCCCTTGCACAAGATCAACGAATCTCGATACTTCCCCGTCCGGTATCAAAGCACTTCTCGAACATCCCGCCATATTTTTCATCATTCTCAATATATTTCCTCTGATCCCTCTTTCCTACAGCTTTTTGCACAGCCCAATTCTCCCCAAACTGTGTCGTAGGCCTTTTGTACATCTAGAAATAAACAGACCGTTGATAGCCCCCGTTTCTTTCCGACCTTGGATCGTATCACCTATAGTGTACACGCAGCTTACGGTTCGGCCTAAACCCTGTTTGCCCTCCGCTTAAATTGTCTTGATTCTACATCATTGTTCCCACTATATCGTTCAAAATCTCACCGAGCGTTTTCCCTACGGTGCTTTGTAGCGTCATTCCTCTATAGTTCCCCGGCTCAGCTTTGTCTCCGTTCCTGAAAGAAATACCACTACCTCCTTCTCTTCGCCTCTTATAGGTGCGAACTCGGTTTTCCGTATCCAGTTATACAACATAACCTTCATGGTAAGCATTCCTTCTCCCCCGTTCTTCATAAATCCATTTACTATTCGGTCTGCCCGTGATGTCTTTCTATTGTCAATATTAGCTACACACGTATTTACTTCTTCCCTCGTGAACTCTCTCTGTAACCCTTATGGCCAACAAGCCATCCCTTCTCAGACGAATCTGCGCTCGCCTCTTGCCCACACGTCGATTTCCTTCTCGAATCCTGCGCCGAACGTTTCGTCGGCTGTGGGCGCTCCTGCTTGTAGCTTGCGATAACGCTAAACAAAAATCTTCTCCTTTTCCCTTCGAAGTATCGACCGTTTTACCGTTCTGTTTAGAACCGCAGTCTCCTTTAGGTGACAAACGACCCAAATTGTCAGTCGTTTGTCCCCCAAACGGGACTGCAGTCCTAAAAAGGGTTAGCGCAGCTATTCCCCGTGTCTGCCTCTCTTGCTTGCGTGCCCGGCATCCTTTTTTTCCCCCTACTGCCGACATCTGCTTCATCCCGCCATCAAAGTCTCCAGTCGTTTTATTGACCACCACTTCTTCCCGTTATTCTCGTATCATTTATTTTACTTTATTTACACTGTAAGCGACAGCGTACTCCTCCCATCCTGCCGTAGTTTTACCAGACGTACCAGGCATATAATTTGCGTGTGCCTTTCTCCTTTTGCTCTCGCACGAGCCTCTGTTATTTTCCTCGTGCCAGGCAGCAGATGTCACAGGGTTGGCAGCAAGGGGAGTGATACACCTGCTGCTGCTGTGGTTGGTGCGGCATGTTCCTGCTGCAGCTCTTTATATAGCTCGCCACACTCTGCTGCCCGAGACAGAGGTGCACGTGCGGCAGAGACGGGCGAAATAGTAATCGAGCGTGGCACTCGTGGCTCCGGCCACGTCGGCAAGTCGTGTGTCGGGGCAGCAGGCTTTGCCCGGGGCCATAGGCGCGTTGTGTCCACAGCAGTGATGGGCCGCCCGTGTGGAGAGGCAGTCAGTGTCCTTCTACCCTCTTCCATGTTGTTCTGGATGATATGCGGTGCCGAAAGCTGCTTTCGCCGGAAGAGCGCCCCCCCCCCTGGGTGGTATATACAAAGCACTTCATTATTAATACTCCTTGGAAGGCGTACCGACCCCGGGTGATAACATTTTTTATTGCTCGGAAGGCGTACCGGCCCAAGGGGGAAGGGGTGATATCTACTGTGTAACGAGCCCCGGTGATAGACCCGACCTTTTTGCTTTAGATTATTTTTTTTATCACCGGGGGTGTTTCCTGTAGAGTAGGGTTGTATCCAAAAAAGAAGGGCGCTACTGCGTCTCCTAATTTTTCTTTTGTCCATTTTGGTTTCATCCTTCAGCGGATAAGTAAAAATCAAGCGTATGTAACCCTTTTAGAACCGCAGTCCCGTTTTGGGGACAAACCACTCCCATTTCAAGTAGTTTGTCCCCCAAATGGGACTGCGGTTCCAAAGGGGTAAGCTCACCACGCTTCCGCGTTTAGAATACGTGTCGTGTGTCAATTTGTAACCCGTCGCTCCCGTTGCATCTTGCTGTGAGCGAAATACCCCTTTCAGTAGAACCGCAGTCCCGTTTTGGGGACAAAAACACTCAACTTCCGAGTAGTTTGTCCCCAAAACGGGACTGCGATCCTATCACAAAAGGGATACGGTAGGCTGGTATTCTATTACGGGGGACCATAGTAAATAGGACCAAATATTGTTCGAAAAAATACGTGAATATCTAGGTTTTTGTGTGTACCATAGGTCCTATTTACTATTAATAGGGTCCCTTGTACTGGTACGATACAAATACTCTGTACGAGTACCGACCGGGTACATTGCTTGGCGGCAGTAAGGGCAATTTACTCGCATGACTGCTGTGGGCTCACTTCAGACATTATTTCGTGAGCTCTACGTATGACTGTTAATACCTGGTATTAAATACCTGGTAACTGCTTGCCGCATCCCATAGCTTTGGTAGAGTACTTCGTACGCACTTACCAGGTACAGTATAGTGTACATAACCAGCCGTGTTGGCTGTAGTTTGTCGTGTTTTATTCGACTCTACCTGCTACAGACGACGACACGTACCCAGAAAGAGGCTCAGATCTCACATCAACATCTCATTGGCCTGATCTGCTGCTGTACCTGGTGCAATACTGAAACGACGGTATAAAAACTGTCCCAGGTATATATACGAGTAGGCGTTGTGCAGAGGATCAGGGGTCTATTTTATCAATAGTATTATACCAATATTACCAATATGTCCCGCTAAATAATGACCATTTGGATGGGATATCAATTCACGAACATTCGTTATATTGCCGTACAGAATGGAATATACCTCCAGAGCTGTTGTAACCCTCGTACATACCGCTTCGTCGTACGGTACGTGAAACAACAGCACATGTTGTTGTTCAATCATGCAATGTTCAATATAGCATGAATGGGTGGATGGGTGGATTCGGTGGGCCGACAGCCGGGCAAAGACTATTAATGTTATTTAACAATAACTACCAGGTACGAGTATTAATACCAGGTACCTGGTAACCTGGTATACTATTATTTGGATACCATATATCTCCTGTCCTTGACTCCAAAAGTAGTATATTTGCTGCTGCTGCTGCTGCTGCTGTGTTGCGGTGCCGCCTTGCTGTGCCATTTTGTTGAGATTTTCCGCGTGCTTCAAGCGCTCACAGGGATCGTAGAACATCGCGGACAAAGACGTACCGGGAGGTGGGGGTGGGGGTGTATAGGGAGCAGTGCACTCTATCGAGCACAGGTGATAAATGTACCCCCCCCCCCCCCCCCCCCGCGCGCGCCCCCGCTACGCCCTCCCACAGCGGTGAAGCGTCGGCGACTCGCGCGCGCCCGAGAACAAGCAAATTCTTGGTTTGATGGACACTTTCTGTCTTATACTAGGTATTGTTTTTTTAAATCCTCTGCGATCTTCGTTCTGTTTAATTCTATTTTCAAGTGTAAACACTTGACAGGATGAATCTACGTCCTACTGCTGTTGCTGTGAGCGTCCAACCAAAATGCGTACCTTCTGGGCACGTCGCCGCCTCGGTCGGATCCGCAGCGGTGACGACGGGCGCAGGCGCCCCCAGCGGGAGCAAGCTCATTCGACGCCTCGCGTTCGAAGCTCGCGCAGAGCGCGGTCTTAGGTTGTTGTCAATTGCGCCTGCGGAGTCTGGATCCTGAGCACCATCATGATGAGCCGAAGCACCACAAGCGGCAGAAACAGCAACTACAGCAGAAGCGGCAGGCTGCTGAGAAGAAAAACGCAAGCTTTTCTTTCCGATGTTCGGTGCGCCACTGGGCGTGGTTCTCTTCCTACCAATACGCGCTCGGCTGCTTCCGTTATTGGGTAACATGGCTTCTCGTCAAGTGGTATGTCTCGCTTTGCAAGGGGCTGTACTACTGACTGTCGGTGCGCTCGTTCGCTGTGGGCTCCAAGGGTGTGTTGGTGGTGGACACATGAGTTTTTTCGTTTTTTCGGTTCTTCCCGCATTCAAAAACAAGCCGAAATCCCGGAGATTTCCGCCTCCTCCAGCTATGCAAACCCTCATTTTGTTTTTAGGAAAGCTGTGCTCTCTCACAAGGTGTGAGTGTGCTGGAGAGCGTTCGACGGGCGACTGCGGCGTCGATCCGACCTTTGGCTGTGGCTCGGCGCGTCGAATTACTCCGATTTATCCCAAGCGTCCTGGTGCCGTCACGAAAGGTGAGCCCCCTCTCGTGACGATCGGGTTTCTTCGAACCTTTCCGAACGAGAGAGGCGAAAATTATGATAGGGCAAGGGAGGTGAAAGTCAATTTAGAGCTTTTGTCTGTTGCCAGGTACCTCTTCCTTCCCCAGGCGCTTCCCCTGCTGTGCTTGAGCTTCTCGACGCAGCAGCGTCTCTCCCGAGGCTTCCCCTGCAGACGCTATTGGTGACCACCGTGGGAGTGACGGATCTTGCCGTGCGCTCGCTGCCAGGGCTTCGCCCTCCCCGTCTCCGTCTTTCGGCGAACCGTTTTCCCGTGAGAGTGTGACTACGACCCGACGACCGATGCTGCCTTTTACGTATTGAGAGGAGAGTAGCTGGGGGGTAAAAATGTAAATACCAGGTACCTGGTAGTCGATACGGCACCTCAGAGACTGCTACGGTTGACGGCACAAACCCTACCCACCCTGCCTTGCCCTTACGTAGGCCATCGTCCAACATCCACTCATTGGCCGCAGCGCCGTCTCTCCCTCGGGTAGCCCACAAGAAACTGTCTCCCTCTGCCCCCTCTCTCTCTTCGATGGGATTCCTGGCGCCGCTGCTGCTGCTGCTGCTGCTGCTGCTGCTGCTGCTGCTGGAGATTTAGATTTGGGAGGTCTTGCGATACAGCAGTACCAGAGTGTACCTGCGGGTATTGTTAATATTAATACTACTGCTGTTGTTGTGTCCAAGTAATACTCTACGTATGTACTTGGACAGACAACTGCTCCGGTACCGGCACTCGTCCCTCTCTGGTGTTTCTTGCGTTTTACTCGTAGTTTTTTTCGCTTCCGGTGTGCCTGGTGTTCGATGGTTTAATCTCAAGGAAGAGGTGTGTCCTGTGGGTTTTGTGTGTCCGATTGTGTTGGATGTTTGTTACTCGTATTAATATAACAATGTTTTTGACGTACAAGGTAGTATGCTTCGCACGGGGTTGCCTCGTTGCCTCGTATTTTTGAAGACTACCCATGGCCGTACAGTAGTAGTAGTCATAGGGGGTGACAACGTATATACCAGATGCCGCTCGTGTACTTGTACCGTCGCCGAAAGTGCGAGTTGGCAATTTTGTCGATGCAAATCGGCAAGCGGTGGGAACGCTGACCTGAGCACTCTCCGCGATAGAAATGAAGGTACGTACCGGGGAGGGGGGGGAGGCGCCTACCTTTGACCCTCAGGCGTGTCTGGAAACCCACTAAGGCTGAGACTTCCATCAAATTGAGCTGGAAAGCTAAAGTGGTTGAGCTGTGAAGGTACTGGTAGCTCTAACCAGGACGCAGCCAGGAACCTGAATCCAGCCGTACACGGATTGATGCTGCCGTGCTTCGTATCTTTCATCTCACTATAATACATCCCATGCGATGGGTTTCTGTTGTACTGTGAGGCGTTTTATGGGGACGCACGTATATCACTTGATTACAGTAGACGCCCGCCAACCCCTAATCTGAGCAAGCCTTAGAAGTTCATGGAGGCATCCCTTGAACTTTTTGCATAGGCTATTATGTGGGATGTAGTGTAGCGCTCGACGCTGAGCACGATTTTTTAGGACTGCTGTCCCGTTATATATGGGGACAAATTGCTTCTAATTTGGCTTGTTTTGCCCCCAAAACGGGACTGCGGTTCGAAAAGGGTTGATGTAAGTTTCTTAGCGTCCCCCAAGAAGTTATCCTTATGTTCTTATTAGGTTATTTCCTATTTGTGGGTATGTACTGTACCTGGTATCCTGGAATCCTGGCACTTCCCTGAGCCAGGAGAGCCCGAAGAGAGGTGATGGTTGAAGATGGCATCCGAGTAGCTGTTGTCAGGAGCTCACGCAGCAGGATAATCCCAGCTGTCGTCAACTTTGTGTGCGTTGGGTGTTGATGATAAACGAAAAAAAAAAAAAAAAAAAAACAAGTGGTGTCACAGGTTGGACACGAATAGCAGGGCACGCGACAACCACACGAGTATTCGTACACACGCCGATCGCACACACACCCACCCCACTGGCCACCGTTGAACGGCCTGCCACCCCGCCAGTCGGCCCGCGGTCACCGCTAGCTGTGCTGCGCTTCGGGAGATAGCTGCACCGTTCTCGGCCCGCTACGTACACCTCCGAGAATATCCTCCGCTGTATACACGAAAACTCGAACAGCCGTAGGAACTCCCGAGTACCCAACCAATAATTGTGAAGTTTCTTCTGTAAGTAGAGTTTTCTATGGAAGGCACCGCGCATAAGCAAGCACGCAAGGGACCAACAGACAGCCACGGCAGGTGTATATATAGCCCTGCGAACCGTTCCCGTCTGAGACACTGCTGTGGGCCCACAGCCTCGGCGGCGTCTGTCTCTCGCCGCGGTAGTGCCGTGTTTGTGGGCCCCGGCTTGCTTTTCTGTCTGCGCTGATGCGATTTATCGCGGATCAAACTGCTCCTGTGAAAAATACAAGTGTCTGGTGGCTGATGTGTGGTGTTGTTCCGCTCGTTTTTTTTTTCGGAGACCATCGCGGCCGTGCGTAGATCTATCCACCTGACAGTGAATTCGAATGGGGTGCCATCGAAATGATTCAAATACAATAATACTCAGTCCGGTCGAAGTTAAAGGACCGATCCGTCTTCATAATAGTGTCTGCACGCCTCTTTATTTTTTGCGCCCAGCGTGCCAGGTGAAAGCAGTGTGTGTGTTCTTCACATTAAAGTGGGTATGGGTTGAGTCGAGGCGAACCCGTTGACGATGCGAGAGCATAGCAGTTCGGTAGGGACTTGAGCCAAATATAAAGATTGTTGTTTGTGGTGCGATTGGGACAGCAGCGACGCCCTCGTTTTTTCAAGGCGCTCATCAACTCGCTCGAGCCCTGTCAGTGAGTGCGCTGGTGCTGTCCAGTGGACTGACTGCTGACGCAACCTTGTATGTCGTCTACTGACTGCGGCTGTGAGTACTTATGTAGCCCCGATAAACTGGTGCAGTCTTAACCCCTTTAGGACTGCAGTCCCGTTTTGGGGACAAACTACTTGAAGTTCGAGTGGCTTGTCCCCAAAACGGGACTGCGGTTCTAAAAGGGTTAATCCCCCTGCTGGTGTCCATCAGCCGGTGGTAGCGTCTACGGACTGAAGCCGCCAATCATTAGCCCTATGCATAAATAATGACATGTACTCTGATCACTGGTGTATACCAGTACCTGGTACAGTGTATTTATCAGGTATGCTGGTACTCAATATGGAGCTATTTCGGTGTTGACACTACAACGGGGGAACATACTATTACGGGGGACCATATTTAATAGGACCTACGGTACACACAAAAAACCCATATACTTCAGTATTTTTAGAACAATATTTGGTCCTATTAACTATGGTCCCCCGGAGTAATACATGCCTGGTACCTGGTACTGGTGATAATCAGAAACCAAATATGGTAAAACATCCCTGGTAGGGGGTTTGGTCGAGTCCATCGTGGGTTCTGATCTTGTTTTTATTATTGTTTTTTTCTTACCGTCCCATTTGTGAACTGCACTGATGCACTGCGGTACATGAAGCTATGTTTGACCCTATTTCCAAGGAACTTGTTCTCAAAGCGGAACTACAATCCTACGGGGGTCATGCGGCGCGAGCAGCGCATGCACGGCACTACCGACTACCGTACACTATAATCAATACCCTGGTAGAACACACCAACTGGGACAAAATTCCGAGCCGAGTTTCTCCAAACCCAAGGGGGGGCGGGGCGCGCGTACGCGAGAAGATGGTTTGGGGAAATATATCGACGAGACCTCCCGCCTATTATGACGCATCCGCCGCTCGGCGTCTGCACTCGACCTTCCCCAATCGTCGAGAAAAAAACTGCTTCGAAATCCGTTGAAGGGGGTGTGTTATCGTATGGCCCGTTCGATACGGTACCAGGCACCACCACGACCGGGAAATCACAATTCGTGTGATATTTTTATATTTATAAAATTGTTTTGAAAAAGAAACGTCAGCTGTGAGATCGAGGATTTCGTCGAAGCTCGTCTTTGCGAGGAGGCTGTGTGTGATACTTGGATCGCGCGCACTGCTACGGCTTTTATTTGGCCCCATGAAGGGTATGCAGCAGCCCGTATATGAGGAAGACAAGATCTGAAGCTGCAGAGTTCATTCAAGGAGTGGGTGTGTCTCTATTTGGGAAATACTCGTAATAATAAAAAATACTAATATCGTAGTACGGGTCTAAGACTTGTTTTGCCGATGAGAGGTTCCTGGTACTATTTTATTACTACCCGCATTGGTGCGCGGGCGCGCTGCCTATAGGTAGGCGGGTGGTGAAAATCGGGTACCTGGTACATTTTTTGTCGCTCACGTACAGCGGTGGGGTACCCTTTCTAAGGCTACCCCGTGATAAGCAAGCCCGAAGTGTTTTCATTGTCCAACACTTGGATGTATGGTAATTCTACTACTGCTGTACTGGAGAACGATCCCACACTATTTTCCAAGCAGTTATTTCTCGTGGCATTCCGATGTACACACAACCGTACCTGGTATCGCCACCATGACCTCAAGCCGGAACGCCTCTTTACCTCCGGGTCCCACTCTCGCTCCGGGGGACAATTTTCATTAAATTTTGGCTCCGCTCAGATATGGTGTTTCTATCATACAGCCTATCATAGCTACGCACACGTACGACGTACAGGTATCAATACAGCAGTACTACAACTACAATGGTTGTGGTTGAGATGTCGTGTCCTAAATAAATAATATACTAGTAACCCTCTTGAAACCGCAGTCCCGTGTTGGGGACAAACCACTCGAATTTCAAGTCGTTTGCCCCTAAAACGGGACCTCGGTCCTAAAAGGGTTAATGTAATACTGCTGTACCTAGTATACGATACGTAGTGGTATAAACTCCTGCTTGCAGCGAAGCGGCGGAGAAATTGCACCTACTGCTGCTGTACAGGCCAGCAGTAGTATTAATAGTACGTGCAAGGCTTTTCAATTTACCCGTAGATTCAATATGGCTGTATGTATGGCGGCAGTTGTTGTAGATAAAGCATGGCCTACGCGATACCAAATGGAGTCAGGGTGCCGGGTGGGCCTCCAGCGGTTCCTGCGGAGGGCTGGTTATTTTTCTGCTCCACTAAGCAGGAGCACGGTGCTTATTGGGATGGGCCCACTGCGGGGTCAAAGTGCCAGATGGGAACAGAGTGTGGTAAGCAAAATACATGCAAATGTGGATAGCCTTGCACGTACGCACGTGCAAGTTCCGCCGGTGCTCCTATTTACGGGGGACCATAGTAAATAGGACCAAATATTGTTAGTAAAAATAGCGAAATATAGAGGTTTTTGAGTGTACCGTAGGTCCTATTTGATACGGTCCCCCGTATTAGCTCGAGTACTTGTGTAACCCTTTTTGGACCGCAGTCCCGTTTTGGGGGAAATATTCGGAATTAGAGTGGTTTTGTGCCCGACACGGGACTGCAGCCCTAGAAGGGTTAAGTCGATTGAATAATATCACCCCCCCCTACCCCATTATATCACATACCAGGTGTATGTATAAATCTACTAGCAGTATGTTATATACCAGGTATACGATAAGCATTTAATAGTTTTCACACGATAAGGCGGGTAGGGTGAATATATCGTGTCCTACTATTAATAATAGTCATTTCACACTAAGGGGTATGTATCGTGTCCTATTAATAATCATTTCAAACTAAGGGGTATGAGTATTTCAAGTATTGCATTCATTGACTCCACCCACCCACCCACACGACATACGAACACAGAGTAGTTTGTATTATATTGTATGACTCCCCACTACCAGGCATATCACACCATGTACTGGTGTCGGTCTATAATAACTATTAATACCAGTATTTAATACAAATAATACTGGTATAATATTATACCAGTATTACGTGCGGTAGCTGGTATAGCCCCCCCCCATGAATGCCTCGCATCATATGATAGTAAACGTCTGGTGCCTGGGTATAGCGCTATACTATCATTTACCCCGCATCATCTGCTTTATAGAGATAAAATTGGATTACTCTCCGTCTCGATTGGGTCGAATTACGGGGCAAATTCTCTCACTGTAGGTCCATCTTACGTTTATCGAATGTATGACATCCTTACCGGTAATTACCGAAATTTCAGGGGACGTTTAAGAAGCATCCCCGCTAGGGTCGAAACGCACGTCCGTGCGGTATGACTTGGAGGCCCCGCGCGCCAATCCTTGTGGGTGCCCGTTGGACCGGAGTGGATGCGAATGAAAGGATCGACCATCTCCCGCACCCCAGTGTGCTCGGACTTCTTTTGGGGGTAGCCACCAGGCAAGTCAGTCGTTCGATTTGTTGTGGCAGGCCCTGCAGGCCTCAGGGCCACGGCTCATGCTTGAAGAGTCCACATTTGGCAGCCAGCGGAGCTTCCTGGAGGTCGAATGCCGGCGTGCGCTATGTGCAGCTGCATCCTGCACAAAAAAAAATGTGCGGGACGTGTGTCGTCACATTTCAACCTTGCACGTGGACCCGGACCAACCCAACTCCGGGTGTAACCCTCACCCTAACCCTTTCCCGGACCCCAACCCTTTGGGGGGCTCGAGGTCGGCAGGAGCAGCCACGTGGCCCCGCCGCTTGTTTTGGAGGCGTTTTCCCAAAAAAACGCCGTGCGGCCGAAAGACCCGCCTTGACCAATAAGACCCGCATCCTGCACAGTGTTAAGGGCAGGATGCACCTGCACACAGGTCGAGGCCAGGGTTTTATATGGTAACACGTTGCCGTCCAGGGTTTTCTATGGTAACACGTTGGCATGTCTGTGGTTTCTAGGGAAGAGGTTGCGCGTTACGTATTTTCGTCAGCACACGCCACATTATTGCTCACGGCTCTTGACAAAACTCGCCGTGATGCCGTACTCGCACGTATTGCGGTATTCGGACAGCATTTCGCTGTCTCGTGCTACAGCTGGTCTACACTGTTAGACCTGCGCCCGAGGTAACGATCGACCGCACAATAATGGCGTGCTGTGTTTGGAGGATTGACGAGAGCTATGATATGTTTTCGTGAAAAATCCTTTACATTCGTCGTGCCTCTTTTGTTGTGGTCGATGGGTACCTCAGGCGCAGGTCTGACTACTATTGCGGGGGACCATAGTTAACAGGGCCTATGGTATACATAAAAACCTGTATGTTTAACCATTTTTACGAACAATATTTGGTCCTGTTAACTATGGCCCCCCGTAATACTGCATGTAGGTTAGGAGTGAAAACGAATGCGCATGCTTTTGCCGTTACCGGCGATATTTATGTCACCAAAAAAAAAAAAGTCGAAATTAAAACTGAAACATTTGACCTTTAGAAAGTAAACCAATCGGAAAGCGGGGAGGGTTAGCGTCCTCCTCATGAACTGCTCATAGCTCAGCTCCCGTGCTGCTCGCACACACGTGCCGGGAGTGAGTTTTTTGGTTGACTTCGTTCGAGCTGCCTGTTCCCTCTGCTCGTGATACTGCTTTCACCTTGAGCGACAGCCCCTGAGGGAGCACTCACCCTCTACGACACAACCTACAGCCCACGATATGCGAGGCATTGCAACCCCGCTCGCCTCGCGGAACTCCAGCCCTAACAGCGATGACTGACTGCCCACGCGCCACGGCGGAAGCCGCTCTGGGCGGATCAAAACCAACAGCAGCAGCGCTAGCAGCACCACCAGCAGCAGCAGCAGCAGCAGCAGCAACCCTGAGAGGTGACGGCCAGCAGCGGCAGGATGACCTGCCGCAGCCCGTGCCCGGCGACGATCCCGCCCACGAGGCTTGGTCGGCTGTGTCAGCAGGCATGTACGTATGTGTGCAGAAGTCTTGACCACATACTGAGCGTATTTTTTTTGTCCTCGATTTAGTGTGGAAATCGGAGAATATTATTTTTCTTGTATAATTTGGTACCAGGTACCAGGTATCGAATACCACATGAGAGGCAATAGTTCGAAGGCTATCGCGTTCTTCCGTATTGAGCTATTCTGGAAACTCGTAACCGCAGCCGCGGCTCATGCCCGGCGACCACCAACCAGCTGCAGGCTGCAGCAGCCCATACCCGGGGAAGATCTAGCTCGCGTTGCTGTCTGCCGGCAGAAGCAGCGGCAGCAGCAGCGGCCCTAATGACTATTGCTCAATAACCCACCTCTTGGCACGCTCAAATGAAATTCCGTCGTACGCCTGTAGATCATCAACTCTGTCCGCAATTATAAGCACGGTTTGGATCGAATATGAACACGAAATCGATCCTTAGGCAATGGTAGTAATATTAAAAATGAAACACGGGTGGGACCTGGGATATCGAAAGCTTGCTTGCACCAAAGGCGACGATTGAAGGTTTTGGGTTGCGACAGCAGTATTAATGGTGGGGGCTGTTTCTTGCTGTGGAAGAAGCATACCAGGTGAGACATCATTAGACAAAGTGGCAATTTCTGGGAGAAGATTACTCGTCTGCAACATGTGTATTTTTTTATAACGTTTTAATTAACCCTTTTAGGACCGCAGTCCCGTTTTGGGGACAAACTACTTGGAATTTGACTGGTCTGTCCCCAAAGCGGGACTGCAGCCCTAATAGGGTTGAGGTGGCAGACAGCCTATAACCCAGAAGATTATATCCTATTGCAGTAGTCTCTTAGAAGTCAACGAGACCATAGATGGGCTTGTCGGCTATTTCTCCTTCAATTTTTAAACTTTTTTTTTTTTAATCTGTTAAGCGCTCCACCCATGACCACGAAGTATCAAGAGAAAACTCCACCCACATGCCGAGCACTCGTCGATCAAACTTTAGCCTTGATGTATTGTTCAACCAAGATGTCCTGAAGAATGCGATTTCCGGCAGGGGCGTCCTTGAAAATAAGAAAACGACACACCACACACCCAGAGGTCGGAATGGAAAAACGTTGCAACCATTGTGTGATCACATGGTTGAATAATAACAAGGGAAACGAATGATCCACATTTTCATTTTTTTCACTTGGCTCTAGTAACGCCCCCCCCCCTTGGCTTTGTATAGGTTGGGTCGGCGTCGGTTGGCAACGACACTACTGTAAAACATGCCGCTCGCTACGTGAGCTAGACAACCAGGGTACCGTTTTTCTGTTGTTTTTTCGTTTGCGGTCGCTCACAGCTGGTTGTCGAGTTATAGATCATATGTGCGAGGTAGAGAACCTTTACTCCGCACAAGGGAATTGATCGTATCACGCAGTGTTCACGGTAAGGCACCCGAGAGGCAGTTATATAGTACCCCCATTGCTGTCTCTGGAAGTGGCTCGTACGCCGGAAATTAAATCAGCTCATTGAAGCTGTCATCCATACGCAAGTCCGCCTCACAAGCGGTTCTGAGCACGAAGGATGCAGCAGCTCACTCTTCATTCGACTCGCCGGACACCTCACGGCGCTTTCGCGCTTGGTGCAAGCAATGTCTGCCTGGTCGGTGAAAACCCGACATGCTCCGTCCCGGCATTGCAGGGATGCGAGGGTCTATGGTCATACGACTACGGCCATGCATGAGATCGAGTGCATCTCTCCTATCGAGTACCCCCCCCCCCCCCCCCCCCTTGTCTAGCGAAAAGCACAACTGTAACGGTTCAAACTTCTTCTTTTTTACCGGGTGCCCTTGCTTTCGTTTTTTTCTTCCTTCTTTTTTTCTGATTGTCCTCATCCGCACGAAAAATACGAGACATGACATGGCTGCGTGTAATAAACGCCTTTTTTCTCACAGTTTCACCCCCAACCACCTTGTGTAGTTGAACGCTGACTCCGATTCCTGGTTCCCTTCATTCCGCTCTGCACCCCCGTTGTGACTCGCTTCCCTCCATCACTTGTTTTCGATCCGTTCGGTTTACTTTCTTGGTCCCGCTTGGTCCTGCCCCCTCCAATATACTGTCTGTATGAATAGTCGCTACTCAGATCCGGGGCTACTACTCTGTAAGTAGGCTTTTCTGCCCCCGTCCCCACTTACGTATGGTACGCCTTGCGCACTTTCGTCTGGGGAAGAGTGAGCTCGGCACTTCCTTACCTCGTCGACGACTTGCGTCGAGGTTGCGCCCTACCCACGCTACAATAGCCGTGTTTCTTGACCTTGTATGTGCGGGGTGTGGATGGTTCTGTCCCCGAAATATATGTCATCGCAGTATGACACCCCCCGGAAGTTCCAAGCCAACCAAACCCCGCCGGAGGGAGAAAACCTCGTACAACCGATGCCATCGCCGTACGACATCCCTCGGAAGTTCCAAGCCATCCAAACCCCGCCGGAGGGGGGAAACCTCGTACAACCGTCCCATCGCCTCGTCACCTATTTATTTTTCAACTTGTAGACGGAACGACTTCGCACGCAGATATTCGAAGTTTAGAGCTTGTATTCATAGTCTGATCTCCACCCATGACTGAATGGGGTATTTATTACGTACTCATACTGTAGTGACTTGCGTGTCGGCGTGTACATTGATGCTGTGAAGGGCCGCGGGGGAGGTGTACTCGGGAGGAGAGATGCACTCGATCTCATGCATGGCCGTAGTCGTACGACCATAGGCGCGGGAGGGGGGAGGGGGGGGGGGGGGGGGGCGCGCACAGTCTCTAATTGCAGGATGTACCCGTAGTAGCATATAGTGACGCGCGCTGCGATATACCAGGTACAACGTACCACTCAGGACGGAATTACAGGAAACGCTTGCCTTGATGTTTATGTGTAAACGATCCTTATCTTTCCGTCCAGGGCGGTATGTGCCAACGCCGCCTACTGCTGTATACTTGGGCTCAGACGTGGCTCACTAAACTCGTACGAAGAACGCGCGATCGCAGTGTCACACCAAGCTTGTGAAGATGGAGCTCCGAGGAATTTTTGGAAATTTTCGGTCTCACACAAGTCTCGCAGGTTACTTTTTTTTTTCCCGCCATTATGGTTGTTGTTGTTGTTGCTGTTGTTGTTGTTGGTGCTGTTGTTGGTGTTGTTGTCGTTGAGTTCGTTGTTGTTCTCACGTTAACTCATCCGCCACAAGCAATGCAGTCAGTCCGTGGTCACACGACAGGCGCCAACAACTCTTGGGGTGGGATATGGCCTCGTGAGGCAAGTAATCAAGTACTGCCTCTCAGCGGAAACAAAAAATAACGACAACCAAAAAAACTACACGGAATACAAGCAGTAGTACAGGTAGGGGTCCCCCCATATAAAGCGGTCTGAGTAAGGCGGTGTTAAGGCGGTGTCCCCTTATAAGGCGGTTAAAATCGAGTGGCACCACTGGGCAACTGCATTCACGACCTGGAGTAAATAAGGCGGCTTCCCCTATGAGGCGCTCATTTTGCTGTCGCACACCACCGCCTTGCTGGGAGACCCCTGCTGTATACGGAGGGGTATATAATATAAATGTATTACTGGGAGACCCCTGCTGTTTACGGAGGGGTATATAATATATTACTGGGAGACCCCTGCTGTGTGTGTTCTTCACATTAAACCGTTCTTTCTACCCGTCGACATCCAGCACAACCAGTGTCCGTGCCGATTCTTTAATCTTAGAAGAGATACAAGTTCTGTGGTCACAAAGCTACGCCACAGAGATACTACGTTGCCACGTAAGCAGTAAGCACTGCAGTGGGCAATGCAATGCCATGTCATCATACTAGATACGACAGGCACGACATACACAATCTATGAAATAGGGAAAACGAAAAGAAACAATCGAAGAGAAAACAAAAACAAAGCAGACAAATCGAAAGAGAAAAAGAAAAAGAAAAAAAAATGAAAGGAAAAACTAGGAGAAACAATCTGTCGTGCCCCCCCCCCCCGCAGGCGAGGTGGCCAACACTTGAAAAAGAACGAGCTGTATACGGAGGGGTATATAATATATACGGTATACGAGTATATATACTCGAGCATTTTCTGGCGAGCGACATGTTTTGTGACTGGTGCGTCTGTTCTTTTCAGAAGAAACCGTTCTTTCTACTTTCTCCCCGTCGACCTCCCGCTCACAGCAGTGTGCAACCATTGTCCGTGCCGATTCTTCAATCCTACGAGTACTATTAACCCCTTTAGAACCGCAGTCCCGTTTTGGGGACAAACTGCTTGAAATTTGAGTGGTTTGTCCCCAAAACGAGACTGCGGTTCTAAAGGGGTGAATACTATCACTGCGTAATGTAGAGAGTTTTTTCTTTTCTTTTCTGCCCCCGGAGAGCGAGAGGAAACCCAATGTCCACACTTATTTCTCAAGTTTTCGTGTACCGGTTCGAACCCGGTTCGTTTCTTCCACCTTGGTCGGGCCTGCCTGTGGCCGTCATTAAAGTGTGGTTTACTCCGAGGATGTAGGCACCTGAGTCTAGATATTATCTCTGCCGAGTCACTCAGGTGGTGTGGGATGTGAACCCACTAAAACCCCTCATAGTCTCCCCAGTTTGGCTCAGTACACGAGTCACCCTACCCGTCTGGGCGTCGGTCCGCAAATGTAGAGAGGTACAAGTTATGTGCCCACGAAACCGCGACACAGCAGAGATACTGCATACTGCAGCACATTGTTATGCAGTAAGCAGAGTAGATAGACGGACCAATGCACTTGTCGTCGTACTGCAGTTGTATTAATAGTGGATACGACGGGCACGACGTACACATTCTATGAAATAGGGCTTCTCAACTCAGAAGCTATATATCTATATATAACCCAACCGCACTATTAATATTAATACCTGGTAGTATTTTAGTCGTGTCGTTTGTTTTTATATATATTTGTCGTTTTCTAAGACCCAGCCAGGCCAATGGTTGACTGTATTGCTCTTCGGGCTATTCAACCCTTTTGAGGCCTTCATCCTTTTAGGACCACAGTCCCGTTTGGGAGATAAATTACTTAAAATTTGACTGGATTGTCCCCGAAACGGGACCGCAGTCCCAAATTGGTCAAGCCCTTTTGGTGCTGCGGTCCCAATCTAGGGACAAAGAGTGTAGGTCCAAGTGGTTCGCCCCCTAAAAACGAGACTGCAGTACTAGAATGCTGTGATTGCGGTCTCGTTAGGGGGATAAAATACTAAGACGTCAATGTGGCGTCCGGGCTCAATGTCTTATTCCGTCCTTGATCTACGGCGGTAGCAGCTCTATCGTGTACCTGGTGGGCTTTAGAGGGTGTCCCGCGGTTGATCTCTCAACCCAACATTCTTATCTTTCGTGCCGGTCTGAGGCCTATTTTTCTCAACATAATGTTTCTCGACCCTTTTAGGGATGCAGTCCCGTTCTGGGGACAATTCCACTCAAATTCTAAAGTAGTTCGTCCCCCAAAACGGGGCTGCGGTGCTTGAAGGGTCAACAGAGGGCGCCCACTGTTTGTACTGCTGTGCAGGAGACCTGCCGAGAAACGAGCAATCCAGCCTGTGGGGACGCGACGCTCTAATGGTCATACGTACGTCTACGGTCACGATGCATGATATCGGGTACCCCCCCCCCCCGCGCGCGCGCCCGACCTCCCCCCTATTTTATATAGGTTGGGTTGGCGGCGGTTGGCAACGGCACTGTAGAACATGCCGCTCACTACGTGAGCTAGACCACCAGGGTACCGTTTTTTTTTGTTGTTTTTTTGTTTGCGGTCGCTCACAGCTGGTTGTCGAGTTAGATCATTTGTGCGAGGCAAAGAATCTTTACTCCGCACAAGGGAATTGATCGTATCACGCAGTGTTCATGGTAAGGCACCCAAGAGGCAGTTATATAGTACTCCCATTGCTGTCTCTGAAAATGCCTACACCGGAAATTAAATTAACTCATTGAAGCTGTCATCCATATGCAAGTCCGCCTGACAAGCGGTTCTTAGTAGGATGCAGCTCACCCAGGATGCAGCTCACCCTTCATGCGACTCGCCAGACACCTCACGGCGCTTCGCGCTTGGTGCAAGCAATGCGTGCCTGGTCGGTGAAAACCCGACATGCTCCGGCCCGGCATTGTAGGGATGCGAGGGTCTATGGTCATACGACTACGGCCATGCATGAGGTCGATCGAGTACATATCTCCTATCGAGTACCCCCCCCCCCCCCCCCCCCCCCCCCCCCCCCCCCCCCCCCCCCCCCCCGCCCGATCATAACCTTCGCCTTAGCCGCCACCCCTAACCCCGCCCCCCAGCCCCACCCCAGTAGAGCTTACCAGTTCTTGGACGCTGAGGTTGACACGCATTGCGTGGAGGACGAAGACAGATGCGTGCTAGGAGAGGGTTACTAGCCTTTCCGGGGGACACTTTTTTTTTTGGCGGGAACATTTCTGACTGACGAGGTTCCGTAAGGGGACGCTGCGAGCACCCTCAGGAATGCGTCGTCAGATACCCGCGCGTACAGTAGGCGTTTCGGCAACATGTGCATACGTACGACCTGGAATAAGAGCACGGGATTTGCCAGCACCAAGATCCGTATTTCGGAGTTTTAGGATAAACTGATACATCTGTTCAATAATTCTGAGTTTTGTATCCCTTTTTTGGCCTTGTTTGGGACCCAACAAGTTAGTATCAAGTGGTAATACTCATCATTGGAGCGCAGTTTTTCCTCTCGTAGCAGCTTCGACGACGACGACTCGAAAAGAGATACATCATCCGCCTGGAAAACAGGAATCTTTTAGTGAAGACCATTACTTCATTCGGTGATGTAAATAAACATTTCTTTATTCGGTGACGGGTAGCCGCGAATTGCAGTACAGCATGCTCCCGCGCGTAAGATAAAAGCGTTTCTTTGCGTTCGTGGCGAGCTTTTTGTGCTACTCGCTCGCAACTCGCTCGCAACCTCGAGTACACGGAAAACACCTCGCGAGTCGTTTCTTGCTGCCTACGACTGCCGCCTGGCGCACCGGACGCCCTCAGACTCCCCATCAGGAGCATCCCTCAATTTAGCGGGGTGCAGTTTACTGTGAGGACCTGTTGTAGCTGTCCGCAAGTGACGAGCTAACGTTCAGTTGTTGTTGTTGTTGTTGATTTGTTTGTCTCATTTTTGCACCCCAAAAAAATGACCAATACTCGACCACAGCAGCACCTCTCAAGTCGGGGTGTAGGCCTCTGTGGAGAACCCGCAGGAGACCAACCCCGAGAGAAACATTCGTAAGCTGCTGTGACGAAACTTTTTCGAGTCCGCTGATCGCGAGCCAGCCAAAGTTCTAAAACCGAGCGTGTTGAAATTTGCGATGTTTTTTTTTGCTTTCTGTCGCAATGAAACATCCAGAGATTCGATAGAGAGTCACCGTAAACCCGGGGGCCAGGAGACGCTTGGGTGCCAGCGTGGCTTTAAGGGCATCGAGAAACTACCCAATAGAGCACGCCTTATAAGGCATACGCCTTATGGTTGGAATGCCATCCTCTTGTGCTTCATGACACCTATAATAGGCCACCGCATTGCCTATCTCGGGTTACGCTTACATTGTTTCTCAGGGGTGTTTTTTTTCGGGTGGGGTATCGTAGTGCTCCTCAAGCGAAAACGCCTCAGAAAATAGTAGGTACACCTCTGTCGCATGTAGCATGCCTCGATGTATTGTCCCTTTCGTAACCATTGTTGATTGGGTTGGGGTAAGGGTTGTATCGTGTCGTACACGGTAACCGCCCGTGCCACGGGCAGGCAGAGGTTGCACTTTTCTGGGCCAAATTATTTTTCTGACGAACGGGGATCCTCAACCGAAGAAGCACGGTACGTGTACCCTACTACAGGTATGTTGTTTTTGTTTTTTTGTTTTTTTTAGTGTTTTTTATCCTCCGGCGGATTGGTGAAAATAAAGCTTGAGCTCACGACACCTCCACGTTCAATATTCGTGTGGCGTGTGTCAATTTGTTTCTAACCCATAGCTCCCGTTGTAACATGAGAACAAGCTGCTGTCATCTGTTTTTTTGTTTTTGTCGTTGTCTTGGGTTTTTGTTTTTTGTTTTTCTTGTAATGTACCGACCTGTTAAGGTCACATGACTTTCTCGTCGGGTTGGGCTTTTCCATTTTTTTTTCTTTCTCAGAAAAGTCAGTTTTCGAGCGGAGTATGGAGATCTTGGATTGAGGAACTTCAGACCAATCCCGGTGCACCCCCCCTCGTCGCTTGTTTCTATTACCCTCAACGACAGCGTCGAAAAAGAGGTAGTCAGCCCTCCCCACCCCACCCCCGCAAACACCCCGCCTCCGCGCTAACCTCTACCGTAACCCCCTCCCTGACCCCCCGCTCCGCCCACCCCACCCCTCTTCATCCCCGTCCGTGTGACCCCACCCCCCCCCCCCCCCGTCATCGGTAGAGTGTGACAGTAGCCAGGGGCTAACACGCGGAAAGGGGGGGAGGAGGACATTTTTCCCCTCTGGAGAAACAGAGGAAGCAAGCGAGCGAGCAGGGAAGGAAGGGAAGAAGTGGGCCGTAGACGACGAGGGAGTCTCGTGAGAGAGGGCAGGGAACAAAAACTGACTCTGCTCGTTTGGGGCGTTGCTTCATCACAACCATAAAAAGCAACCGAGAAGCCGACGATAAAAAGGAGAAGAGGCCACGGCAGCGCACGGCAAGCACATACAGGGGCGGGGCACGCGCACGGGCCCACGAGCGCACACGAGCACGCGGATAATTTCTGACGCCGGGAGCTGTCGAAACAGAACAGCAGCGAAAACGCACAACAGAGCTTCTCTCTGTTGTGTTTATTAGTCTGCTCCGACCAAGCTCAGTCTTTCGTCTCCTTTTTTTTTTCGGTGCCTGATCTCCCGGGCCTTAAGTTTTTGCTGCTACTGCTACCGTCGTTTTTGGGCGTGAAAGCTATCACCAAAAACGTTTTACTGTAGAGAAAAAAAGGCGCCTTACTTCTGTGTGTTCCCGTTCCATTCATTCTCTCCAGGAGGAGTGTCGAAACGTCGGGGCCATTCGTCGGCGCGCTTGCCTGCTCGCCGCGTGTTTTTTTTGTTTTTAAAAACGACGTCAAGATGACGGGGGGTGGTAATGGGAGCAGCGTCGATCTCGACGGCGGTGGCAGCTGTGGGGGCGGTGGCACCGGTGGCGGCACAGGAATCAAGGGGTACCCCCCGGTCACCGGCAGTCCGTCCGCACAGGTGACTAACGTGGGAGTGGAGTTCGATCCCGATGTCGACTTTGGCGGGGGCGGGGGTGGGGGTGGGGGTAGGGGGGAAGGATCGGTGCGCGAAAAGCAGCAGCGATCCTCTCGAACGCGACGTGCGCCGTCCTCGGGCGCTGTCGTGGCTAACGCGACGGCGGCAGGCGGAGGGGAGTGCGGTGGTGCTTGTTCTGGCTCGCGACCAGACACACCAGTAACAGCGGCATCAGCAGCAGCAGCGGCAGCAGCAGCAGAAGGAGCAGGAGCAGGAGCAGGAGCAGCCGACAGTGCGGGAGCAGGAGGGGCGGGGGCGGGAGCGGGGGTGGGGATGGGGATGGGGATGGGGACGAGGGTGAACGGCATCGGCACCGGCGACGGCGTCGGCGGTAGCGGCGTCGGGAGCGACGGCGGCATGGCTGCGGTGAGGGCAACGGTAGCGGCTTCGCGGGGCAACCGGCCCTCCATCTGCAGCGGCCGAGGCACCACACGAAACAGCAGCAGGCTTCCACTTGGTCTGCCGTGGCAACCTCGTCCTCGGCCGCGGCGGCAGCGGCAGCAGCAGCAGCAGCAGCAGCGGGAGAAGCGGCGGCAGCGGCGGCGGGATCACCTGCTACAGCCGCGGAAGATGGCCGAGGAGAAGGAGGCGTGGTGGGCGCGGGAGGTGCGGGGGTAAAGGGCGAGGTGAAGGTTGGGGGTGGGGGCGGGGGGGGGAACGCGGGGGATGCCCTTCATCCCTGTACCTGCGGGGGGCACCCCCACCCTGTGGACGCGGCGTCGGCGGCGGCCCTGTCGGCGTCGATCAAGAGCCGGAGCGACGCCTCGCGTATTGCTCGGGCTGCTGCTGCTGCTCGGGCTGCTCAGGCTGCTGGCGCCCATGCCGCGGCTACGGTGAGGGCTAACGCGACTGCCGCCGCGGCTGTCTCTGCGAAGGCCATCGGAGTCAGGGCTATCGCGGCCAAAGCTGCCGCCGGTAAGGCTGCCGCTGCTAAGGCCGCCGCTCTCAACGAGACGGCCGCTAGGGCCACTGCCGCTCTCGATGAGAAGGCCGGTAGGGCTGCCGCCGATGCTGCCAGCCATGCCCTCATTAATGCTTGCATCGGCGGCGTTGCCGGTGCCGGTGGTGGTGGCTTGCTCGGAGGGCAGCGGGCGGAAGGACCGGGGGAGAAACCAGCGGCAGCGGCGCCGGCGGCGGTAGCGGTAGAAGCGGTGGCGGCCTTGATATCGACGGTTGCGGCTACCGGCTACCTTCGGACGGAATGGGGTGTTCCACCTCTGGGGGCTTTATGACGAAGGGGCATCGGCGGCGCTCGGGGACACGCCTCCGCTCTCAACCTACGTAGGATCGGCAGGAGGAGGAGGAGGAGGAGGCGGGTTGAAGGTGGGCGAGGGACGGCGGCGGGGGCAGCAGCAGCAGGAGGAGGAGGAGGAGGAGGAGGAGGGGGAGGCACTGGGGACGGTTACGGAGGCTTGCACGAGGGGCAGGGACACGGGCACGGGCAACAAGCGCTGCCACTGCCGCCTCCGCCGCTGGCCCCGCTGGATCGAGACCGGTTCAAGTGAGAAAAATGTTTTTGTGTGCGTGCGGCGGGGTTTGGGTGTATGGGAGGCCTCCCTCGCGGGGGGGGGGGGGGGGGGGGGGGGGGGGGGGGGGGGGGGGGGGGGGGGGGGGCGTACTGAATTGTTTCTTCCCTTCGTCATTTGATCATTGACCACGCATCCCTTCCGAGACGGGGGGGGGGGGGAGAAAGAGAAAGATAGATAGCTCTGGTGAGATACTGCAGGCGAGGACTTCGCGCCGTCTAGCTCTTTTCGCTGTTGTTTTTGTTTGGTTTCGTTTTTGTATTTTTTTTTCACGCCGCCTGGTGCGTACAGACCACCATTGTGGCCGGAAATATTAACCCGTGTGTATATTAGTATTCAATCCGAACGGTCCTTGTGTCTTTCGGACATTGTGGTAATACCTATTATACGTACCCTCCCCCCCGTATTGACGCCTTCCTGCCATTTTTTTCTCACCCAATTCGTACACATGTGCACTACACGAGAATCCACTTCGTTGTTTTTTTTTTCCAGATGTTCTTGGGGACGTGATGGGATGGGGTCAAGTGAACCACCCCGGCTGTTGTGTCCCGGCAGCCGATATCTGTTCAAAATAGTTTGGCCTTCGGTCACAAGTAACCCCCCCCCCCTTGGCAGCGCCGCAACGCGTGCATGAGATGTGCGCAAGACGTGCGTAAGACGTGCACGAGACGCGCTCTAAACTTGTGCCCTCAATACGTACCCTCAACACTTGCATAGCACGTGCACAACACGCGATGCTGCTGCTGCTGCTGCTGCTGCTGCTGATAATGACTCACCAGGTGTGCACCTACACGTGCACAAGTCGCGTCTAACCCGTGCTCGACACGGGTTGCTTCTGCCACCTCTGTTGTTGCCGCTGCTGCTGCTGCTGCTCCTGCTGCTGCTGCTGCTACTGCTCTTGAATGGGTACAGTACGCGATTTATAGTACCAGTGCATGTGCAAACACGTGTATGACGGTACACAAAACACGTGGAATATATCTACTGTATGTATCACACGCAGCAGCTTAGCTTGCAAATAGATTGTTTTCCGAAAACAGAATCGATCTCATCGCAGCTGAGGTGTGTGTGTTGTTTCTTCAAA
This sequence comes from Nereocystis luetkeana, assembly GCA_031213475.1. Taxonomy (NCBI): domain Eukaryota; class Phaeophyceae; order Laminariales; family Laminariaceae; genus Nereocystis; species Nereocystis luetkeana. Next base: position 3,967,103 of record JARUPZ010000015.1, read on the forward strand.
CATTGTTCGGCACGTGATCAGCACGTGATCAGCACGTGATCAGCACGTACCGCACCAGCACGGAACGAGAGTAGCTCCGTGCTGTCTGTTATGTTAGCCCCCCTGTGCTTTTGTGCGTTTCGACAGGGACCACCAAGAGAAAAAGGAGCATCCCCGCGATAGAGCCGATGCCTTCACCCACCGTGGAACTAATACGGGGGGGCATAGTAAATAGGACCAACTAATGTTAGTAAAAACAGCGAAATATATAGGTTTTTGTGTGTACCGTAGGTCCTGTTTATTATGGTCCCCCGTAAATAGTTGGTGTCAGTGCATACAAAGCGCATAACGCTGGAGATCGCACGTGAACCGTTAAATGGAAGTTCAAGGTACGTCTTCAGACTTAATCCGTCAACGTGGAGCTCCAAATATAGCAGAGGTGAAATCGCCGAAAAACTGGCTACTTGGGGAAGTTTGCCAAGTAATGCAGGCGGATGTCCGGACCGTGATATGTAGTAGAGGTACCAGTAGCTGACCGCCATGCTGGTTGGGTTTTTGTGGTACGTAGCAAAACAACCCCTGCTTTACCCCGTTGCGTTGGAGCGGAGGGCCGTGTCTGAAGAAAATCGCATATTATGGGGAAAAAACGCAAACAGGGCAAAAGCTTCGCGTGGGCCATGGACACGAAAAAAGGCGGCAGCCGCCCAAGCGAAATGCGACCGGTGGGGACACCATCCAAAGCGCGCGGCGGGGCGCGGAAGGGGCGACAGATCGCGGCGCCTAGATGGTGCTATTAATTTTTTGTGTCTTCCACACGCTTCGTACAGCGATACTATCATGTACCTGGTATACGTTGTTTCGTACCGGTAGTTGATGGCAGGTATACACGGGGGATACGTTTACCAGGTGTCGAGTAAACGCGACATGCCCGGGCCCTCCGTGCTCGAGACCCGGCCTCTCGCGGTCGAGCGCCTGTCCTCCGCGCTCGGGCAAACGAAGCCCGAGCCCTCTACGCTCGAGCCCGAGCTTCTGCGGTCTAGCCCCAGTCCCCCGCGCCCGAGCCCGAGCCCGCCCTTTTTCTTGCGAACCTCCTCTCGAACGGCGACCCTCACTTCTGCGATGCGACAGCAAAATAGAGTATTTTACCTGGTATACTATACATGGTATAAATTTACCTGTTCGTTCGCCGTATACTATGTGCTAACTGAGTCTGTATGTAAACGTGCGTGCTCGTTACTCTGTGCGGCAGCAGCAGCAGCAGCAGTCCTTCCGCCCCAACTATTCGGATGATGATGCGTGTTTGATTGACCGTTCGGTTTTGTTTTGGGGTTTCTTGGTTCGTGGACGGCGACATCGTTCAGACTTGAGAACGTCCCAAACCAAACCATGTTTTCGGCCCAAAAACGAAAAATTCAAGCGCAGATGTAACTGCTGCAAGTGCACTCCTTCGAGACGGAGAGTAGCAGCACTAAGCTTGAGCCAATCTTACCCAGCCAACCATGGGTGATTGGCTCTAGTCCCGTTGCCTTTGTTCACGACATTTACGTGGTAAGCTCTACTCCCCTCGCTTGCTGATTCTGGTGCGCTGGGGGGGGGGGGGGGGGGGGGGGGGAGGGAGGGTCGGACGAAACGGGTGAGCGATGCATGAGTCGGTTATCAATGGCTGGCCGATTGCGCTCGACTCCTGACTTTATTTTGATTTGTTTCTTTGTTACGTATTGTGCGTTCATATATCGAGCAAAGGTGAGTGTCTAGTTTGCATTCGAAAAATAAATAAACCGTAGGGAGCCTTTTGTAAATGGTTGAAGCGATCGACCGACCAAAACACACGCAAGTTTAGGACAATAACAACTGTCCTTCGTGCGCGAGTCCCTAGCGATGGCTCTATGCATTCGATCTGAGAGGGTCGGCTATATACGACGTTATCCACTCCCGCCGGACCAAAAACCTTGAGCGCTGCTGCCACGCATTCGCTCCGGACTGCGTTTGATCGCGCCCAGACCTCGAAACCATGTTTGTTTTCCGGACGGCCTCTTCCCGTGTCGAACTCCTTGGCATTTTTGTTTTTGTTTTTGGAGAACAGAAGGTCAAACATCCCACAAGCACAACTATACCGGCTGAACGACATCTTGACTTTTTTCTGTATTTTTTTGCGTTTTTTACGCTCTCGTTCGTGATGTTCTTGTTTCAAGAGGGCGGAGCGGGAACGTTGTTTGGTATTGCGGGGGGGGGACCATAGTTGATAGGACCTACGATGCACACAAAAACCTCTATAACTCGCTGTTTTTACCAACAACATTTGGTCCTATTAACGATGGTCCCCCGTAACAGTACTTTTTTATTTGTCCTAAATTAGTCCGCGAGACGTTTTGTTACTTGAGCTTCCGTAGGTCTTGCGAGTACAGAAACTCAGTCGAGGTGGGGACATGCACTGCAGCATATATCTTCTGTCACTCGTTGGCGTACTGTCGCAGCCGGATATATCATTACACGTCGGACAGGTGATCGATTCGAGTCCCCACCCGATGACGGCGCAGAGGCTTCCGGGCAGACGCGTTCCTGGTCGGCGGTGTGACCTGCCCACGTGTACTGTGACGGGTGCGCAGCGGTGCATCCGGTGTTCGATCTACCGTGGCACAGTCTTCCCGGGGTTGGATCTGTGCTCTATATGAAAACGTGCATCTACCGTAAATCCTGCACAAGCATCGAAATATCTTACGTAACGACAGCGTCGGGGCTACTAATACTACTACTGCTGCTGCTGTAGATGGTCTATTGATAAAAATCGAGGCATTTGCCCGACCGGCGCATGCACACGTCGAACTGTTGCAAGCAGCAGTATGCATGCACACGCACAAGGAGTTCTATATGTGTGTGTGTTTTTTTTTTGGGGGGGAGGGAGACTCCGGCCGGCCGTCGGACGGGACACGGACATTCCGGCGGCAACGCGACGCTAAAAATAAGCCCCCCCTCTTCCCCCCCCCCCCCCCCAAAGAGATTCGGCGAATGTCATGCGCCTCCTTCCGCCCCCCCCTCCCCCCCCCCCCCCCCCCCCGTGTGGGGTTCCAGTATTATGAGGCGAGGTGTCATTTAGTACGCCCAATAGTGCACTCCAACAATGTTAGCCCCGAATCCCGACGCCCCCCCCCCCCCCCCCCCCCTCCCCTACCCTATATTGACTACCTGGTCTATAGAGTTTTCGTGCGTTGAAATACTATTGATAACGGTGTCGACGAAAAGGTCGACTTTTTTTGTTGCAGCTGATCTATACAAAAAGGTTTTCGATAATTTTTATTGATACCACGTATCCCATACCAGGGTACGTATCGGTACCAGGTACCGGGTATGTTACCGTAGATGTGTTGTTGGGGAGAGGGGGTACACTACTGCCTGTGCTGCTTTTGGAAACCCTTTGATGGCGACCACAACAGCGATATATAGCGTTTGGTCGTGTCAAAACCGTCTACGAGCAGCGTGTGAGTGAGCGCCCTGGAAGGGGTACAGGTGGGATCAGTGTTTTGCTTGCGCCGGTACCGTACCGCCCAGCCCCGCACCGCACCGCACCGCACCGCACCGCACCGCACCGTACCGTACCGTACCGTAACGTACCGTACCGTACGACTCCTTTGGATTGCAACTCGGGCACGGGAGGCTAGAAGTGGTGCCCCCTGTTTTTTAACGCCGTCGTCAACTTAAGAAAAAAAAACTTGGCTTTTGCTCGAAATTATATTGTCCAACTCTCTCTGCCTCCTCTCAGGGCCGAGGCGATGGAGCTGGAATCGGCGTTGCAATCGAGAGACGGAGGCGTCAATGGGCATCCGGAAGAAGGGGACGCTTCCGGTGCGCAGCTGGCCTCCGCGAGGCGCTTGAGATCCCTCCTTTCGTCCAACAGGTACATGGCATAAATGTTCTTTGTTTGCTTGCTTTTTTTCTTTTTTGTTACAGCCTGTTTTGTGACCCCAGACAGGCGTTCAGGAAAGTGAGCTAATGTGAGAACATATCATCATACGTACAAGCGCAGTTTTTAGTTTCATCATTGGGCTGCGCTAAGCGAAGGTTGTGCTTATGATCCATGTGGAATACCAGGGTATACGATATACAACCGCTACATGTGAAAGGCCAGCAGCAGGTACGTTCTGCCGAGGTTAACGAAGTTGTATACGTTTGCCAGGTACCGGGTATACCTGTACGAGTTAGGCTTGCAGCAGTGGGGGGTCACGGTTTAAGAGCTACAGGTATCGATTCAAGAGAGGCACTGGTTTATAACAACCCTCTGGAACTGCATTCATATTTTTTTTGAGGGGGGGGGGGACGAAACCTTTGGAATTTGTGTGTGTGTTCTAAAAAAATGTACCAGGTATATTGCAAGCAACAGTTGGTGAAAGGCTTACTGCCCTTTTTGGACTGTTAGGACAGCAGTCCCATTTCGGGGACAAACTACTTGAGATTTGAGTGTTCTGTCCCCAAAATGAGACTGCAGCCCTGAACGGATGGAGACATGTCGAAGAAAAATCAACCTGTCGCCACAGAGAGAGAGAGAGAGAGAGAGAGAGAGGGAGAGGGAGGGAAGAGAGGTTTTATTCAGTTGTGACATATATATATGCAAGGCGCTTCGCGTAGCGGGCGGTTCCGCCCGCTGCGTTCGCTCACAAGAAACACTGAACGCAACAGATAACAGATGGATAGCCCAGAAGTTTGGGATGTAAACAGGCGCGACTCGCAAATGCCGAGAGCTCCGTGCTGTAGGTAAACAACCCCGACGCCGCATGCACGTGTGATATTTACGTACCGGGTACCTGTCACATACCTGGTATTATTTTGATGTGTACGAACGAATAAGCACAGCACGGCACAGCGCCCCGTATGGCGCTGCGCTGCACTGCGATGCACTGCGCTGCGCGGCTGCGTGGGATGACCTGAGCTAGCTGGGTGTGTCTTTCTTCTTTCTGTGTTCTACCTGGTGTGTGGCACTTCGTGCTTCGCACACATGATGAATACACACCTGCTAAGTCTGAAAGCTACCGCTGCTGTGCTGCTGAGCTAAGCTGCGTTGCGCTGCGCTGCGCTGCTGAGCTGGCGTTGCGCTGCGCTGCTGGTCTAAGCTGAGCCTAGGTGATTGTTTTTCGTGTGCCTCTTTTTGATAAAAACAAACCACGTTGTACGTCACATGATATTATCCCCCAAAAAAAATCGGACTAAGGAGTGCCAGTTGTAGTTTGTCTCACAAAAAAAACATCTTGATGAATTTTGTGTAGGAGCGGCCTATCTCGTTCAGCTTTGGCTTGCTTTTTCGATTCTACCTACCTCGAGTTTCGAAAGTCCAATAGTTCAGTTTCTTTTCGATTCTTGAAAACAAAATGTCTTGAACTTAAGCGGCGGATATTTTTTGTCCTTGGATTTATTTAGTACGAGCTTAGCTGCGCTCTGTGTGGTTTTCAATAAAACGAACAACAGACGGAAAAAAAAGGGGAAAGGAAGCAAAGAGGGCGAAGAAGTCGAGGAAAAACACATAATTTCGCGGTCGGCTATCACGGGCTGAGGAGGGCAGAGAGGTGGGAGGATGTACCGAGCGAGACAGCTGAGGGTGGGATGACTACGGTATACACGATCTAGTTTTATGTACTTGGCCGGACAAATGGGCTGGCAAGGGCATCCTACAGGAAAAGCTACCGTCCGTAAAAACCGATGACGGCTTCAAAGATAATTCCCGTTTCTTACAAGAAAAGTTCGGCTGAACCCTGTTTTAGGACTGCAGTCCGGGTTTGGCGACAGACCGCTCAAAATCTACCGGTAGGTAAGTAGTTTGTTCCCCAAACGGGACTGCCCGCACTCCGGCGAGGGTTAAGAGAGGCGAAAGAGGCCTGACACACTCCCACACACACATCCCTCTCCCCCTCAGACTGTGGCCCTCTCCGTGTGTCAATTCTGCTCGCGACATATTTCGGCATCTTTTTTTTGTAAGTCGGGCGTTTTGTTAGAGCGTAAACGCATGTACGCCACTCTGTTTCGGAACGCAAGGAACTTTTTTTTGTTTTCGGGCGTGCCTGGTACGACAGCAGGAACACGTCGAGGCAGAGCATATTGAGATGATGGATGATGGTTTCGGAATGATGGTGGTGGACTTGATGGGCGTTGATATCATGTTCTCCTTCCCCTCCCCCACACCCCCTTCCCTCCCTCCCTCCCTCCCTCCCTCCCTCCCTCCCTCCCTCCCTCCCTCCCTCCCTCCCTCCCTCCCTCCCTCCCTCCCTCCCTCCCTCCCTCAACCTCCCCCCCCCTCCGTCCCTTGTCTGCGTCTGTTTGATTTTCCCCACGAATACTGCTGCGCGCCTGAGCAGGGAGGAGCTAATTCGAGAGGCCCTGGACAGAGACTGGGTGCCGCTCCTAATGGGCTGGCTCGGCGCCGACACGCGTCCGGCTGTACAGGTGGGCATCGTGGGTAGCTAGAGGCCATCGTGGGGTCGGTATGGGTCATCGTGGCATCGCATCTTGGGCGTGGGTCGGGTCGGGTAGGGTAGGGTAGGGTAGGGTAGGATAGGGTACGGTAGACGAGGGTAGGGTAGAGTAGGACAGGGTACGGTAGAGAAGGGTGGGCATATCGAAGCTTAAACGTTGGGCTGAGTGGGTAGGTAGGGTTAGGTTTAGGGGGGGCTAGAGTAAGGTTGAAATTGGGGGGGTAGGGTGGGGTAGGGTGGGGTAGGTGCCCGGTAAGGTAGGGTTCAGGCTGGTAGTGGGGGATAGCGGAGAGTAGGACGGCTGAAAGTGCGTTCGTGAAAGCACGATTGACCATCGCATCTCTTCTTGTGTGTTTTGCGGTTTTGTTGTGTTTGTTCTTGACGCGGTGACTGGAGAATGTGAGAGGTCGTGTACATGGTTGCAGACAGTACGCCTGGCCACATTTTGGTGAAAGTCGAGCGTGGGCCAACGCCAGCATGATGGCTGAAGAACAGCATGTTGACTCATTTCAGGTAAATTTGGTACAGTCTCATTCAGCAGAGTATGACGCAGTGCAGTATCTGGTAGGCAGGTGACCTACGATCAACACTCTTCATATTGATACCAGGTACTGGTATGGTACGTACACGAATGAAACGGCAGATGCCCCCCCCGCTCCCCGTCGGCTCCGTCTCTGTTTCGTGTGTGTTTGCTATATTTCCTGTGTTTCGGTTTTGGTTTTCGCCAGGTGGAGGCGTTGTGGGCGTTGACCAACATCGCCGCCGGAGCTACGGACCACGCGCAGGTGGGTGGGTGGTTCTTGCGGTTTTCGTCTTCATCTGGTTTCGTTTTTTAGTTGTTTCCTCATCCCTTCTCACTGGGACTCGCGCCTTGCGTTTTTATCGGGAGAAGACTTACTTGAGCCCTTTCTTGACCCTAGTCGACCCTCGCGTCGAATTTTGGAATTTTGGAATTTCGGTTTAGTTTAGGTCCGCTTTTGTTTCGGCAGCAGAGCTCACCACTTACAAAACAAAACAAACAAACAAACAAACAAACAAAAAATCGGGCATACTGGGCACGAGACGAGGGGACTATTTAACGCTAACCATTGAGTGATCGGGTCTGATTGGCTCAAGGGTTTGTGGTCAGGGTTGGTTCTGTTTTGTCGCGTCACATGCGGTGTGTCGACCTTGTTTCTCGAACGCGTGGCCAGTGGTTTTGATTCCCTCTGCTTTGAATTGTTTCGTTGCGCGATTCGACTCGTTTTGGGTTTCTTGGCTTTGTTTCGTACCTGGACCCAGACCGTCGATTCCTAATTCCATGATCTATGTATTACGGGGGACCATAGTTAGTAGGACCAAATATTGTTGGTAGAAATGGTTAAATATATAGGTTTTTACGTATACCACAGGTCCTATTAACTATGGTCCCCCGTAATAGACATATCACCGCGGACATTATATTTCCTGATATTTTATGATCTGTGTCATCTGTATGAGCTAGCTCATGCTGCGTGATGGAAGCCGTGCCATCTGCATGATCTGCGGTGCTTGCTTCCTGGGTTGGAATATGCGCTATGCGTGTCCCGTACAACACACCATCGCGGCGGGTTAAGAACTACAATGGATGGTCGTCTGTAGATCGTGGTCTGGTGCGGGCGTGTATCCGATTTTGTGTCGTTTCGTGTGGTGTTTTCCGTTTCAGCTTGTTCGGGTTACGCTACTGTCGAGGGGAGGTCGTGCTCGTTGTACCGTCGCTTGTAATGTTTGCGCGGTTGCTCGCCTGCTTTTGCTGTTAGGCTCCATGTCTGCCTTCCTGCTTTGCCTGCCTGCTTCAGTCCCCCCCCCCCTCCCCCTTCGATAAACCTGCTTTTTCCTCGCTTTTGGTATTTCGTTTGTTCTGTTTTCTGTTTGTTCTTGTTTTGTTTTTGTTTTCGTCGAACGCTTGTGTGTTTTTTCAGGTTTTGACGAACAGCGGAGCGGTGCCGCCGCTAGTGGTTCTCTTGGACAGTCCCAATGAAGAGGTATAAATACGTGCACACGACTGCAACTTCAACTTCAACTTGATACGTCAACTTGAAACTTCAACTGTACCTCGTATCTGTGGCCGAAACTTCCGCTGTACCGGTATAGAGCTTACCACGTATCCGACGGTAGGGTGGACGCACACGACGTACGAGACGAAGATGGCTGACCTCCAACCATGATGTCGAATGACTGAAGTCAACCATGGTTTTTGAAATGAATGGCGTCAACCATGATGTCGAATGGCCACCCTCAACCATGATGTCGAATGGCCACCCTCAACCATAGTGGTGTACAAATAACCCCCAACTGACGAAAAGTTATAGGTTCTTCTCGAGATTGGGCCAAAAGTGGCCAAGAGTGCTCACTTTCTAACTACCTGATTTTCCTTGGGGTGGGTTGAGTCTCTCGGGAAGATTCCATGGGTTAGGGTCATTTTTTGTTTTTTTGTTTTGTAGGAAACAGGGCACAAGGAACCCACAACCAGATCGGGTCCAAGCCAAGAATTATTTTTTTCGCAAACTCCTCACGTTGTGGGTCGTTCTCCTATGCCGTACCTGCAACTTCAACTGCGACTGCAACTGCAACCGCAACCGTAGCTTCAACTGGGACTGCGACTGTGTAATCGACTGCTAACTGTATCTGCCTGTGTCGTGATTCTAAAAATGGCTTCTTTTTTATTTCAGTACAAGAAGAAAACGTTATGTAACCGTTGCTTGGAGGTGGCCGCAACGGCAACTCCAACTGCAACTTCAACTTCAACTTCAACTGCAACCACGACTGTAAATTCAACCGCTGCATCTGTGTCGCGATTCTACAATTGCTTGTTTTGCTTTATCACAGAAAAAATCATTATTTAGCCGTTGGTTGGATGTGGTGGGACTTTCAGTCGGATGGTCTTGGGTGGGTTCAACTCCCCAATACGCCCGAATGTTTTTTTGGTTCAATTTTGCCCGAGGGGGGCGTGCGTGCTTGGCTTTCATTGTAGAAATAACTGATAAAACGCGTACCTCCTCAGGTTTCCTAACAATATGCCCTTATCCCTGTTGGAACTCCAGTCCCGTTTTGGGGACAAACCACCCAAACTTCCAAGTAATTGGTTCCCAAGTGTCCCCTCAACGAGACTGCAGTCCTAAAAGGATACCAGGTAAATGGTAACCGAAACTCAAGCTGAAACGGCACGTCTGCAGCTGCAACCGTAAACTGTATCTGCTGCTGTAGCTTCAACCGCGACTATCAGAGTAAGCCGGATCAAAACTCGAGTCCTCAGCACTTTTTTTCTCGATTTTTCCAGAGTGCCGAAGTGCCGACACCCCCCCCCCCCCCCCCCCCTCACTCGACTTCTTCACAATTGTCGTATACGTAAGCCGGATGCCATCCCAGGTCCAGCATCGCTGAAGCACCCGAGTGACGTGATATCTCGCCCTCGCTGACACAAAAGTCCTAAAGATGGACGTAGTTTAAATATGTACTGTAGATGCCGAGAACGAATGGCTGCTCTGGGCGATGTTCTCAGCAGCAAGAAGCAGTATCCTATACCGTATAACTCGTAGGTATACCCGCCGTAAGATCCATATCCACATACATAGGAAACCCGGGAATGTGTCCCCGCATGCCCCGTGACTGCCACATACATCAACTTCAACATGGAAAATTCGAGTGTTACCTTCAACTTGGAAACTTCAAGTGTATGTTCAACTGCAACTTCAACTGCAGCTGTGACTGCTACTTCAACTCAACTTCAACATCACATTCAATAACCGAAACCTTGGTTATGAGCCCCTGTTGGGCCCCAGAAAAATATATATATGAAACGTGCGACCTCATCAACTCTCTACATATCACGATCTTGATCACCTAGTGTAGACCATAGCCTCCTCTCCATGAGGGGTCGTTCTGCGGTTCTCTGTTTATGTCTGCTGTGTTGATTTGCCGCTGTTTTTTTGCTGTTTTGCTGTTTCGGTTTGCTGTTTTCCGTTTGCTGTTTCGGTTTGCTGATTTTTTTTCTCTGTACAGTATTTGCTGTTTTGTGCCGGTTTTGGATGTTTTGCTGTTTTCGCATTTTTTTTTTTTTTTCGTTGGATTTTGATGTTTCTTTTTTTCTGTGCAGTTTTTTCGCTGTTTCGATGTCCTTTCTGTTTTGATGTTTTTCTCTTCCGCTGTCTCTTGGCTCTTTGCCGCTATGTTTCCGTTTTTAACAAGTACCATTGGTGCGGCTTGATATTCCACACCAACTTGAACCACTGAAGCAGTCACGGCATACCGCTGTTTTTGCTTTTTTTTTCGCTGTTTTTGCTCCTTTGTTGTTTTGATGCTCAACGTTTTTGCCGTTCTTTTTTTTCATGTTGGTGTTGATGACCCGGCGATGACTTGGTGTTTCGTTTTTCAGGTGCTGGAGCAAGCCCTTTGGCTTCTGGGGAACTTGGCCGGCGAGGGGGCGACGGCCAGAGATGCCGTGTTAGCGGTAGACGCTCTGCCCCCGCTCGTACGATGTCTCGAGAGACACCAGGTAGCTTTTACTCCCACGCACGAGGATGGTTTTCTTTATCTTGCACTTCTGTGTACCGTAGTGTTATACTTGGCTGTGCCTCGTGTGTACGTAGCGCCACTCTTTTCCGAGATGTAAGGACCGTTTTCATATTAAAACTCAATACAAATGTTCTTTATATTGCGGGACAGAGTGCTACTACACACCGGAAAGGTACTGCTACATCATTTGCTTGAAGCAAAAAAACGCCAATTTCCAGTTTTCACGGCGCAGAAAAAACGACTACGTACGTACCTGGTACCTGGTACGTACCAGGTTTTTTACTCTTGCTCGTTTTTTTTCGTTTTTTTTCTCCCCCTGATGCGATTCGGGCTTTTCAGTCAACCGTAAAGCCACGGGGTCGGCCGTGCTCCTCTCAGCTCAAAAATCCGCTTCTCCACCGACGCACTGCGATTTGTCTCCGACTACGTAGCCAAAAATCTGACCCAAGAAAATCTGAAGCAGCACCCAATGAGAAAAATAAATAGTTTTTTTTTTCTTCTATTTTCAAACGAGGGACAGCTTCAGGTCATTGATAAGTCGGTTTATGTATGTAGCGTGCAAAAATAACTCGAACTACAACGCTTCTGGAGAAGCGGCTTTCTCGGCTTTCTGTGCTGGGTTACGCCCCTCGGAGACTCTGGCCTGGTTCCGAGCAAGTGTGTGGCGGATTTACTCAGTGTATCGGTCAAACGTAAAAAAAAAAGGGTCATGATCGAACCGAATAAGAACCTGATCCGTATGAGAGTCAGCCTCACGGGGGAGGTAATCCGAACCAAAGATGGTCAGTAAGCATATATGAGGATGGAATGGAATAGGATGCGATGGGATGGAATGGGAGGGGACGGGATGGGATGGGATGGGAGGGGAGGGGAGGGGAGGGGAGGGGATGGGATGGGATGGGATGGGATGGGATGGGATGGGATGGGATGGGATGGGATGGGATGGGATGGGATGGGATGGGATGGGATGGGATGGGATGGGATGGGATGGGATGGGATGGGATGGGATGGGATGGGATGGGATGGGATGGGATGGAATAGCATGGCATGAAATGGATGGAATGGAATGGGATGGAAGGATCTCTCGGACTCTGAGCAACCTCTGCGGTTGCCGGCCAGCCGCGGCCTGTTCTGATTGCAACCAAAAACGCAGCGGATATCAATATTCATCCCCCCTCCCCTCCCCCCCCCAATCCCCCCTCCTGCGCGCATACAAACCCCACCTCGACCTTCACGAACGAACCGAAATGGAATGGGATGACGACTTGAAACGGAATGTGGGATTGGTGGGATTGGTGGGGTTGGGTCGCACTGCAGGGCTCGCGTTCCCTCTTGAAGATCGGCTCGTGGACCCTAAGCAACCTCTGCGATGGCCAGCCGCGACCCGTGCTAGAGGTACACACGGTCGTACCGGCCCTGGCGAAGCTGTTGCAGCATGGCGATAGCGAGATACTCAGGTGCGGCTGGTCTTTTTTTGTTGTTCGTTTTTTTTTTTAACTTGTGTTTCCATTTGTCTCCTGTGTGTGTGTGTTTTTTTGTCGCTTTTTGTTTTTCAGAGTAGGCTGGGGCTAC